>CM027126.1:41647493-41848510 GCA_015476505.1 Urochloa ruziziensis | reverse complement strand
GAGTGCAACATCGGGAGCTGCTGGGCTTCCTCGGTATCCATGTAGTTCAGGCGTCCTTGTGTATAGGATGATACGAGCTTTCTATTCTGTTGCCCGTTTCGCCAATTTAGTGCCGGCCGCGAACTTCCCACCGAAGCGGCTGGGGAGGGTCCTTTATTCTTGTAGGGGCAGTTGGCTATAAAGTGGTCGGTTCGCGGCAGTGGAAGCAAGTTTTATCTCCGACGCTGGCTGCGGGAGCAGTAGCAGGCTTGGTATGGGGAGATTGGCCTGAGTTGAAGCTACAGCTGGAGGTTGCCGGCTGCGCGGTAGTGCTGCGGGCAGATGTTCCTCAAGAAGCGTAACTTGGGTTGAAGCGAGTACACTGTGCTGCAAAGTTTGTCGCTTGCATATTCCGTTGCTAGCCACATTGGGTCTGATATTTCCATTTTCGGTCTTCCTCTTCGTGGGCAGTCTCGGCTGAGATGATCTGACTGACCAGGACATTGAAGTCCGGGTATATGTGTGGGGTCATCTGCTGTCGGTAGATACTATTGAGACCCTTCTTAAACTGGCCCTGTTCCTTCTTATCCGAACTGATCTCGTCAGGGGCGTATCGGGCTAGCTTCATGAATTTCTGATGATATTGCGACACTGTCATACCACCTTGGCGGAGGGCCTTAAACTCATCGGCTTTACGATCCATGGCTCCCTCTGGGATGTGATAGCGGCGAAACTCTTCCTGAAATTCTTCCCAGGTAATGTCGACGGCATTACTTGCTGCCATGCAATAGTTATCCCACCATTCGCTGGCAGATCCTTGCAATTGATGAGCTGCGAGCAACACCCTGTCCCTTCCTTCGGTATGAATGGCCTCCAGCTTCTTGGTAATAATTTTCAGCCAATCATCGGCTTCAAGGGGCTCGTCACTGCTGTCGAAAGTTGGGGATTGGTCCTTATAAACTCTATAATCTTACGGGGTTGTCCAGTTCATTCCCCGGATGAGGGTGTTGGGTATGGCCCATACCCTGCATGATAGTTTCCATTAGCCGGGTTTGATTGGCCACCACTGCCACCAGCAATCAACATCGGTGGAGGTGGTGGGTCGCGGCCTTCCTGTTGTTCCTCAGCTTCTCCTTCTTCGTCTTTCGAGATGTCCATAGCATCCTCCTCATACCCTTCTTGGGAGTCGGCGGAAAGGTTCTGCTTCCTCCGGGAGCGTTCTCTGACATACACAATTTCTTCTTCGGACTGTTCCTGACTTTGTTGGCCTTCAAAGCTTCTAGCGTAGTGGCTTCGCTGTCCTTGTATCGGACCGACCTCTTAGGCTTCATCTGCATGTTAGATTCCATATCAAGAAGGACGGTCCATAAACAGAAAGGGGTAAGATCATCTAGACAAAATTTTATTCGAAAGGGATAAGGTTAGGAAATAATGCTCCATGCCATGCTCAAACATGTACATTTTATTTATTTCTAGGGGGGAAACTCGAAGTCCCTTGCACGCAATACACCATACGTGACTAAGTATATAAACAAGGCCACTACACAATATACTCTTCTAGATATCTAATCTACACACAAGTTCTTCTTAGTGCGGTTCCTTCTCAGGCATAACTTTCCCAGAAGTCTTGTCCTCCAGAGGTGGTCGCATCCCACATGGTGTTCGTAGTGGAGCTGGCTGACATCTGAGCTGAGCCCCAATTGTTCATAAAGTCAGCTTGATTGAGGAATTCTATAATCTCCATACCCAGCTCGGAGGTCGGGATTGGGGCATCAGACAATATAGGCGATTGTGCTGGAAGGTCCATTTCATACCCGTCAATGGCTTCCCCCATTATGCTGGAGGTCTCGCCGCAACCTTCCTGAGTAAGGTCCATGTGGACATTTTCGGCTCGGGGTTTTTTCTTTCACAGGCTCCTTACCTTTTTCGGTGTGGTTCAATTCTCTCTCTTTTGGGTGATTACCTATGGGCACAGTTTGGCTTAAGGCTTCAGCTTCTATTTCTGGAAGTTCGTCTATGGAGGGAATTTTTGGCGTCTTAGTAGAACTCTTTCCTCTCGCTTTTCTCAAATCCTTCTTAATTCCCAACTCATCTCCTTAGCCCCATCCACCAGTTGCTCAGCGATCATTGCTCTTTTCTCCGTTGCTTCGACATAATCTACCAATTCAGTCATCCGGTCCTTGGTTATGATGAGGCGGTCTTCCAGTATTTCGGCACGGTGTCTGGCTTCCATATATCGTATGCTTAAGTTCTCGAATAGATTCTCTAGGCAGCAGCAGATAATCTAGAGTTGTAACTAGGGTGGCTTGGTCGGGGACTATGGATTCCGTAAAGAGAACCTTCATACGGTAGTTCCAGGCCGTCCTATTGGTATTTCCGATCGGAAGATAGCGAAGGGAAGTGTTCACGGTGCCAGTCACTCTGTCTCGACAGATCGACATCATAGCCTTCTTGGCCACCAGTTGTATAGTGTCCAGAATCGAGTGCCATAGGCGCTGATGGTCCATACTTTGCCTATGAAGGGCTTAGGGCTGGTCCTACGGTTACCCACACTTCACAAATCAGGTTTCCCTTAGATACATATTCTCATCCTTTGTATTGGGGGGGTGTTGGCAAAACCTAATTCTCTAAGGGCATTCCTTAGGAGGCACGGAAAACCGATGTTGCAGTTACAATCAGAGTGTAACCAACCCTTGTCGTCGGTCCACGTATCTTAGTCCATATTCCTATCCCAAAAGATTAGGAAATTATTCAAAAATCACTCCACTAAACTTAAAAGCACAGGGAAAGTTTTAAAGAGTTGCTAATTTCCTTTTTGGGTCGTCTTATAGGGCGCTAAGGTCCAGCTGGCTCTGATACGACTCCTGTGGGGAGCGTCCGCGGTACGGGTCTCCCGAAGTACTTGCATTAATCCTGAAATAATCTTAATACAAGTATTCCGCACAAGGGGGTCAAAAACCAACACCAGGTAACTTTTATTGATAATTTATCAATGTACAGCTTAGAGTCTATACATAGGGTACAAGTGGGCCACAAAGCCTCCGCTTTATTTAGAAATATAAAGCTACCGGTACTACGCAGAGCTTCAGCGTCGCAGATGTGCTCGTCACCATTCTGGACCTTCATCGTCCGCCCGTCCTTGAACTCCTCTGGAATGAAGGGAAAGCAAGGGTGAGCACTCCTGATAGGGGTACTCAGCAAGACCCATAGCAATTTTATGAATATTATAAGTTTGGTCCTCGAGGGGCATAACCTCCCTACCAGTCCTGGTTAGTGAACAAAGGTATTCATCAACCTGCGGTAAGGAAAGTCCGCGGGTCTCATTAATTTCAGTGTGATCTAATCGTCGGGGACTTTAACCAATTGGACTTTTCCCGAGAGTCTCGGCTATCCAGATAGATTTGTCTCTCTACAGAGGTCGTACTTCTCTGTCCTGCATTCGGTCAGCCCATACCGGGTACTTAGGCGGTACTGCCCTACGAGATCCGTTCCCGCCAGCGTCTATCTCTAGACAGTCGTTCCCTAGCTCCGTCCACGGAAGCTGTTGGGGCCTAAGTCGGAGTCGCGCATGTCCACAAAAGGACCTTCCCGGGGAATTGATGCATCAAAGATGTTTATCGTGGCAACTCTGCCACCAGGTTCTACCGACCCAGTCACCTTCGACTCATACCGGCCAGGACCCACCCTGCCACCAATAGTCCCGTTGCCCAATCGTGGCCCCTTGGTACAGGTTACTAAGGCTGGCTAGCGGGTGTGGATCAAGGACTCCACATAAATAAGCATTCCCGAAGGCAATGCTTTTTTGGCATGCGGGACGTGTACTAGGCAATGGAAAGATTCTCCCGTGACCGGTCCTTAGTGGCAACCCGAAGTGGCTCTTAGGATGAAATTCCCTCCTGGGATCATCCTTCACTCCCCGGTCTAAAGTAAGCAATGAAAATTAAGTGTCGGATTCCAAGATTATATTCATCATCGCATGCTTGTACATGACAAGTAATGGTTGCTTAATTATTATTATTACTGGGACTTGCCTTGCCCGGCGTCGGATCGTTCCTTGCTTCCTCTTCGTAGTTGGGATCCTTGCGTCGTTTTTGGGGTCAGAGTCTACGAGTTAATCACACAGATCAACACACCAATCAAGGGTCAACAGGGTAATCTATTAATTAATGGATTAGACCTAGAAGGAAAGATAAATTATTCTAGGGGTTGGGGGTGAGGTTTTTGGGAAGAAAGGTATTTATAGGTTTAGAAATTATTCTAGGATTTTTGGTGAATTTTTGGGAATCTTTGAAAGCTCTAAGGTGGAGAACTAGATTCTTGTGTGCATTAAACCAGGTGTACCTAGCAATTCTCAGGGGAGAGAGAGACAGGCGGGCCCGGAAGGGCGCGGACCCGCGCGGTTTACTCTGTCGTGGACCGGCGGCCCCCTGGGTCTATGGTCCACGGGAACCGAGTGCAGGGAGAGGGGAGAGGGGGGAGGTTGGCGGCCGCGCTGGCGCAGCTGAGCGCTGGCTCGTGGGCCCACGGCCAGCGTGGCGGCTGCATAGGCACCACGCCAGCGCCAGCTGAGGCATGCAGCAGGCGCACAGCGGTGCGCAGCGGCGTAGGCAGGGCGCTTCGCCCGGAGTTCGGCGCGCCGGCCATCCTAGGCTGTAGGAAGGGGTGGGACTTGGCGTGGGGGTAGTAGGCCGCACGGCGGAGAGCCTGGCCACGTTCTGGCGCAGCGCGGCGGCGGCCTGAGCTCGCCAGAGCTCGGGCGGGGGGCGGCGCAAAAGGGGAAAACGGGGGTAGGGGGGTCTCTTGGGTTCTTAGAAGCGACGGAGCGCGGCCAGGGGTGCGTGGGGTGCGCCGGCATGGTTGGGTGCGGGGAAGGGTGGCTAGGGCCGGCCGACGGGGAAGGAGAAGGGGGAAGAACGGTGACGTCATCGCGACGTCACCAGGGAGGCGGACCGCGCGCACGGATAGTCCGACGGGGTGGAGCGGACTTAGGGGATGGGAGGCGAGGCAGGGCTGGGCCACGGGGAAGGCGGGAAGGAGTTGGGCCGGAGCTGGGTTTTGGCCTGAAGCAGGGTTTTAACTTTTTCCTTTTCTATTTTTTCTTTTCTTTTCTATTTTGAGTTTGAGTTTGAATTTCAATTCCATTTCAAATTCAACTTAGGTTTTTGGGTAGATTTTAGGCTCTAGGTTTAATCTAGGGTTAGAGCAAGCATATGCACATGGTTTACTTCAGAAATAAACTAATGCATTATATTTTCTAATGCAAAATCCTATTAATTAAATCAAGTTTTTAATTGTTATGATCTTTCTAAATCCTTTTTAAATCCTTTTTAATTTCTAGGGTGTTACAGACATATGGATAATTATGAACGAATTGAACACACAACAGATTCACATTCAACAGAATGCGAATGTATACGTTCACAACAACACTCAAGATATATATATCTAGTACCGTTGAAGATCATATCCGAGAGTTGTTGCAGAAAAATTTAACACACTTCATCGCTAGCTACCTCAACGCAGTTCATCATCACTTCAATACAGTTCATCATCACTTCAACATAGTTCATTGTCACTAATAATCTCACTTCACTTAACATCACTGGACTAATTAAACATCACATTAGCAGATAATTAAACATCACAAACTTAGAATTAAACGACTAGCTAGTTGGTAGCTCAAGAAACAATAGTGCCTAGCTCTAAACTGACCAAAATGGAAGCAATTCGTTCATAACAAAAGTATGTAATCCCATGGCGCTTACATCGCTAGATTACACTACAACTGCAGCGGAGCTAATGAGATAGGTCGAAGGGGAGCCACCATCGCCGCCATCACCCCGACGAAGGTCATGGTTGGTGCGGCGACAGTGGCGCCTGTTGGAGAAGGTGTCGGCCAGATCCTCAAGCACGCGGGTCAAATCTGCAAGAGCCGAGGCCAGATCCGGCGTGCCACTCGACGACGCAGGCGACCTGCTCCACAGTGGCGAGGAAGGCGGAGGCCATCGCTTTTCGTGACTCCGCTGCGGATCTGGTGCTGCATCGGCGATGGAGTGGAGAAAGGCCTCCCGCGCTGCATCGGCCTCCGCTGCGCGAGTCGCCTGCGCCTAACTGCTAGCGCCAGATATGTGGCCCGGTGTCGAGGGAGAATGCCATGCCGAACGAGGACGATAGGACTGAGGGGCGCGACGAGCTCTAATAGTAGTGGACGCGGCAGGCTGAGGCGAGCTTGACCTACTGTGGGTTGCGGGCAGAGAGAGAAGAAAGAGTGGATAGGGTTTGGTCGGAACGGTGCGACTTATTTTATAGCCGCACCTTATTCTAAACGGCTCAAGCTATGCCGATAGAATAGGACTTATTCTAAACGGTCCAGGCTACGCCGCTTAGAATGACAAATAAAAAATAAAAAAAAGAGTCATCCAAACAGATCGAAAACCTAAACATAAACCGGCCAAATAAAAAATCAGCCAAATCAAAGAAGAATCATCCAAATCGTAAAAGAATCATCAAATCGTAAAAAGAGTAATCCAACATAATCACATAAACGACTTAATAATTAAACTATATTATTATTGAAGCCAGTACAATTAATTTGTTCAGGGACCAACATCGATCATCACATCTTTACAATATTTAAAAAATAACTAAATTTAGAACCACCGTTGGGAGGCGAAGTGTGCCGCCATGGCCCTCGTCGTAAGATCAGCCGACTCGTCGAGACGAAGGACGCGATGGAACGACACGAACTCCTGGACCCACCACCACCCGTGGTGATGGAACTTGTCCACGTCCGCCGCCGATAGCAGCTTCACGAAGAACCTGACATCGCTGTCGTCGTCGCAGGAGATGTTCGCTGCTCGTTAGTCCCCAGCACGGAGTGCACCACGGTGGCAACGGTGAAGCTGGGAGGCCTGGTCGTCCTACTGGAGACGGTCGCCGCTGCCACCTGCGTCTGCTCCCCACTGTAGACGAAGAGCTCCTTGATGACGCGTGGTGGAGACATCCACTGCATCCACCGCCGGGCAAGGCCACACGATGTGTTTGGGGTAGCCATCGAGCAGCCTCGGAGTCCTGTCGGTGACCTCAGCCATGGGGCTTACCTGCAAACTACCTGTGAGAGTTTTGTATAAGATGTTGGAGAAGGCTATATGGAATGGAATATGCGAGGAGATCGAGAAGGCCCGGGGAGTATATATGGGGATCGTCGACCAACTTGTATCGCAAGTAGGGCATCGAAGGGTCCAGACTCTGCCGAAGCGGCCGGTCATCGTCGTCAAACTGCCATAACTGCACGCGCACAGACTCTACACGCGCGTTGCAACTTCCGACTGATGATGATTCAAATTCCCAACAAAGCGGTTTATGTCCACACCGATTCAACAAAGGCATATTCTAACTGGCATATTCCACACCAGTTACAATAGGCGCTCATTCTAACTGGCATATTCCACACCGGTTATAATAGAGGTTCATTCTAACCGGTTGTTGTTTGGGCCGGCACATTTACTTAAATGAGTCGGCCCAATAGTAACACCGGCGTATTTGAGGTCTTTGTACGAGTCGGGGCCTTTACAACCGCTTCCACTGAATTAAATGAAGCGGGCGCTTTGACCCGGCGTGGATGGGTCGATGAGGTTAATGGTTTCTGCAGTAGTGTTAGCTTGCATGTTTGATAATCTATCTCTTGTTCGTTCTGTTGTGTTTCCTGTGTGATGAATTTTCTTTTTCATGGAACATGAGGAGCGAACCCCTACTGAATATGTATATACAAATTTGAAAGAAGAAGTTTACCTACAAAAACAAAAACAAGGGAAAAACGTAACATTCTACAAAAGCTTAGGGAAGTTTTTTTTTCCTATGCTCAATGGATAACCTCATAACCATGGCAAACTCATGTTTAGAAAGTGAAAACTGCTTTGCAATTTAGAAGCGATATCGGAAGATACAACCATTCTTGCAATTTAAGGCGTGTTCAATTCCACAAACTTTGAAAAAAGTTTTCACCCAGAGAACCGTGTCAGTTTATTTCTTCTCTCTATGCACACGGTCCAATACAAAGGTTTTCACCACTTTTCACCATTTCATCAAAATTAAACAGGCCCTTAGTCCATCAACCCAACCAAATATGGCGTCATTGCGGGCCTGATTAGTTGCAAGCCAAAATTTTGGCATGCCAAAATCTGAGCAAAGAAGTTGCCAACGCTTCGGTAGAAAAAGTGTGAGACATTGGCAACTTTTGACACCAAACCAATTAATGGCCAAAAAATTGGCATGTCCAAATTTGGCCTACCAAAGAATTGGTAGCCAACCATTCAGGCTCTGCATGTCCTACGTCAGGCTGTGGCCTGGCTTTAGATCTTAGCCAGGCTAAAATAAGCCCAACAACTAAACAAACCCTATAGTACCACACTCTGCGGTTCAGTCCCCCTGATGCGTTGCACACGTTAGTGAGTCAACTGCAGAGCCACAAGCCCACAACCCTAGAGGAGCCCCGTCCCCAAATGCTACAAGACATCACAATCAACACCTCCATTAAGGAAGCCAAACTAGATATATTGAAATTTTAATCGGCGAAGGAAGTCACATACTGTGCTGGGCTGTGTTGTGCCCTGACTTCTTGTTGGGCTTGTAGGCATGTGGCCTTGTGGGCTGATTGATTTATGGTCCAATCCCAACCAACATGTTGGTGAACTTTGGAAGTCCCATTTGTTTTTTAGTTTTCTTTTTTTTCCGAAAAAAGACGACTATGGCAGTTTCCTACTCATCCCCATCTCATCTTGGCAGCAACTCTGCTCGCGCTATCTCTTGGCGTCTTGACCGATAGCTTCCCGGTCGTGACCGCCAGGCGAAGACTTGGTGAAGGCGAGGATTTTTTGGGATAAAGATAGCGGGGGCTTTCCTGACGTCGTTGCCGCGCCGGCGTGGTGAAGCTGTGGCCGCGGGCCGTCGGCAAGTTGCCGGTCAGAGCAGAGTGGCCACCGCTGGTCGGCCGGAGCCGGACAAACCCCGTTCGTCCACGTATGCCCACTCTGTCTCCTTTCTGCTTTATTTTAAAGAAACAAATGTCTCCTTTCTTCCAATACATGCATGCGTGGATGGTTGCTGCTGAATTGTTCTCCCCGCGCTTACCACGTGCTCGACTAAATGCCTGAGCAAGAGTAGCAGACAGTTTTTTCTTTAACACGTTGCGTTGCCTGGGAGAAGCCGTGCTAGGCCGGCGGAAATACATTTCTCTCTTTGGCCACTTCTATGGAATCAGCTATTGCACCTCCTGTTTTTTATCCTCTGGGTCTTGATTTGCTGCATTTTCTTCTGCTGCACTCTTTTTTGAATTATTGCTGTGTTTTGAATTCCTATAGCATTCCATTTGCAGTCCTGTTTTATTGCGTTTGTAGAATCCTGAATTCCAAAAGGAAAAAAACATGGGTCCTAGACACATGTGGTCATCCTTTCTAATAGATAGAGGAACATGGTTCTAACCTGACTACTGATTACACCATCTGGTGGCACCTGCCAAGTATCCTTGGCTGGAGCCGTGGAAAATCAGAGTGTCGACAACTGTCTTCATGTCATGCCCTGAAAGTCTCTAATTTCAGGATGTGGATTTAGAGAATAATTAATACAACAATTTTCTTTCAATTTTAAAATTTTTTCCGACATTTATTTATTTTACAGAGAATTTAGCGTGGAAATAAAAAAATTGTTGTTTTCTTAATTTAAATTAATTGTTCTCAGTGTGTTGCATTCATGCCGATGTGCATCTTGGTGTTTCATGAGTGCTAAGTTTTGAAAGATGCGTTTATCCTACGTTTAGGTTCCTTCGAGAATTTTCTAGACTTTTCTATAATTTATTCTCAATTTTCTAGAGCAAATTCTATTTATTAGAATGCTCTAAATTCCTTTTCACGAGCTCTAAATATTTTATTTGGACTCCTCGTGTCCCAATCTATCTCTGGGATTTTTTCTAGAATTTTTAGGAATTTCTAGGGCATTTTTTGTTTTTTAAATGAATTATCTGGACTTATCTGGAATTTTCTTTAAACGCGAAATATTAAAAAAAGAAAACCCTAACGGGTCGAGCCGAGCCGGCCCGACCCGCCAGGGCCCATCGCGGCCCGGCACAGCCCAGCGCGCCGCCGCCGCCTCAGGCCACCGCCGCAGCCGTCCTCGGCGTGCGCGCCATGCCAGGCCGCGGTTACACGCGCCTTTATAAGGCGCCGCCCGAGCCCCTCACGCCTCCTGTTGCCCCGTCGCCCCTCCTCGCCTCGCACAGCGCCGCCCCACAACGCCGCCGCCGGAGCCGAGCGCCGCCGCCCCGATTCGCCGGCCTCGGTGACCCCCGGAGGATGCCGCCGTCGCCACGAGGTTCACCGAGCCGAGCCGCACGCCCACCGCCAGTCCTTGCCGCCTTCCCGTCGCCGGAGCACCGCCGCCGCGTGACGAACTCGAGCCGGCCGCCGCCTCCAACATCCACCGCCGATTCCGGCCACTCCCGTCCGTCTCCGCTGCCGGCAAGACCTCCAACGCGACGCCCTCGACCTCCTCTGTCGATTCCCTGCCACCCCGGCGACCGGAGCGCCGGCGATTGGAACCGCCAGTGCCGCCGGCTATGGTGTCCAGAGGAAGAAGATGGAGTTTTTACGATCTAGCCCCTGGATAGTTATGTAATTTTGGTCAATTCTTTTGTGCCTTGCAACTCTTGCAGAAAACCCCCTAAATCTATTCAGTCCTTTCAATTTAACCCGAGATCTGATCTTTTGCAGATCTAACCCCAGCTTTTCATCTATTTCGGCGACTGTTCACTGAGCCTCGGAAATCTTCTCAGCTAGCCCCTGGAATCCACGGTTAATCGCGATCAGGTCCCTATAGCCTTGTTTTAGGTATAACTTCCACGTTTTAAATCCGTTTCGATCCGTTTTCGTTTCGTTAGACTTGTAATCGCTTAAATTACGTGTTAGTCGTGTTATTCATGATAGTTGTGTTTTTCTAAATTAGTTTTAAATATTAATTTGATTAATTGCTTATAGGCATATTTTGCAATTAATTAAAATCTATATAGCTCTACAATGCGTGTTTCATAATAAAGTTTAATTTGATTAATGTTTATGGAATTATCTTTTCTAAATAAAATTTAATTAGGCAATATCTCGGCTTTACAAATTAAATATTAATTTGGTTAATGCTTACTTTACATGCCTTTTCTAAATAAAATGTGATTAGGCTTCTACTTCGTTTTCTTAAATAAATTAATATGATTAATGTCTACATAACTGTATTTCTAAATGTAATTTGCTTAGTTGAACACATGTAATAAAATTATTCGATTAGATGTTTCATATACCTTTCTTTTCTAAAGTTAATTGTTTAAATGGTATAATCTGTACATAAAGAATTGCAATAAAATATGGCTAAGTTACTACGGCTTTTCCATACAAATATAATTGGAGTTAATTCTAATATAATTATGTTTTGGTAATTAAAATAAATGAAGCACCTAGATCTTGTTTGGATAATTAAAATCTTTCGTTAGAATCGTGGTTCCGTTTTCAGCGTTGCGTCTCTGCGTTGTAGTAACGAGCTCCTTCGTTTAGAACGCTCTTTAAAAGCTTTTATTTTATTGGTGTATTGTTCTTAGTTGTCTTTGTTTGCTTGCTCTAGAATGTTTCTTTGCTTGGATGATTGCTGCGAGTAGAAGGAACGCGGTTCGAGAGCTTGAAGAGTTGAAGATATTCTGAGCAGCTATTCTGTGGATGTAAGGCAAGTGTGTCCTTGATGTTTTGTCCCAATAACTATATTTAATCACCTTTGCATGTGCTTGCATTAATTTTGATGGGTCCTATTAAGGAGTGCCTAGTCTTTTATGCTTATTCCTTATCTGCCTGGGTTTATCTTTATGTTGGGTAGCTATGCTAGTTGCTCTACTTGGGTTATGGTGGTTCTAATGAACATTAATGATAAACATGCTTTACTTTATACCTCTGGTTAATACAAGATCATATGATTTAATCGGAACATGGAGAACCACCCGGGAAAACAGTACAACCATAAGACTAATGGGCTCTGGTCTTGGCTGAATAATTAGAGACTCTATTTTGTGGTAGCTTTACTCGCAAGAGGCAAGATGGGGAGACTGTAGTTGGTGTATAACCCAGCCCCTATTTGGGAGGAAGCCTTTGCTATGGTGTGCCCATTGGAGAGGTTTATACATCACGCTGATCATGAATCCTTAGCGAGCTATCCTTACTAGGGAATCTTTGTAAAGGCCTCGTAGCGTCCCTATGCAGTCACACCTCGGTAGTGTGATACGTGCTTGGCCAGCACAGCGTGGTTGGATTTAAAGTTCTTTTAGACTTTTACGCGACTTATGGTGAAAGTGTACAACCTCTGCAGAGTGTAAAACTGATATATCAGCTGTGCTCACGGTCAAGAGCGGCCTGGACCCTCACATGATAATTGAACTTGAAGATGGACTTAAATCGTGGTTCTCGTTGTGCCATATGCTTATGGCGCTCTATTTATATTAATGTGGGTTTGGTATATACTTATATCTTAGTAAATATGTGCTAATAAAAGTTTGACCAACTAAAATTGCTTATCGCTTTAAACCCTCGGCCTCTCCTTGATTCAGCCTTGCATTCATACTTTACCCACACTTGCTGAGTACGACATGTGCTCACCCTTGCTATAAACAATGTTGCTAAAAAAAGGAAGCTACTGCGCAGTTCTTTGAAGACGTTGCTGAGTGCTAGGTGTACGCAACCCCCGGTCATCTGCTTGTGGAGTTGGAGCCTCCGTTTCCAGGATTAAGCTGTGTAATACTCTGATAGTTCTCTCTGATTCATTTTCTTTTACGTGATACTGTCTCTATTATTCACTTTTTGTTCGCCATATGTGTGAAACTAGATCCTGGCACACATACGGTGCGCACTCGGTTTTGTTTTTCAGAACCGGGTGTGACACTTCAAGATTAGACTAAATCCTTTCCGCAGTGTAGCAGTTTATGGCAATATTTACCACAGTTGACATGTATAAAGTATAAACTCTACAACCATTTACAAGATCTGACAGCATAAACCCTTGCGTCAAAGTATATATATTTTTTTAAAAAAAACAAGATCTAGGAGGAAACAGAGTCTTGACAGGTTATTTTCTGCCTCAGAATCCCTGAGGTAAGTATTATGACAGTCGGAATAAAAGTTACAGTGGATTCCGTAACTTAATCTGGCCTACTAACTACAAGATGATCTTGCCCTGGGTATGACTTCTATCTATTGTCATCTTGCACTTGAGAGGCTGGACGTCATGCCACTGCTGCTAATTGTTGAACACAATGATGCATACTGGTCAAAACCTTCATTTTGCATCAGGCCCAACACACTGTAACTTATGTTTGTGGGCATTAACTCTGGGAGTGGCATCTCACCGTTGAGGTATTGTATAACCTGACGCATACTAGGCCTTGCGTTGCAAAATGGATGTGCACACAGCAATCCAAGATTTAACGCCAGGCTAACCTCATCAGAGTTGTAGTTGCCTTGTAACCTACTGTCAAGTGTGTATGTGAGTGATCCTTTGTGCCAATGCTCTACAACCCAATCGATTAAGATCTGTGAACTATCATCTGCATGACTATTGATAGGCCTTTCCCCGCAGGTTACCTCAAGAATGAAAATGCCAAATGCATACACATCTGTTTGAGTGGTTGCCTTGCCAGTGCGTGCTAGTTCTGGGGCTAGATATCCCATTGTTCCAACCACATGTGTTGTTTGCGGATCTGTGCCATGATCATACAATCTTGCAAGACCAAAGTCACCTAGACGTCCATTCATCTCACCATCAAGGAGCACATTGCTGGCTTTGATATCTCGATGAATTACAACTTTCTCCCACCTCTCATGCAGATAGAATAGACCAGATGCTACACCTTTGATGATTCGAAACCTCTGAGTCCAATCCAGAGTGGGTTTATCCTCTTCACAGTGTAAGTACTTGTCAAGACTGCCATTTGACATATATTCATATACCAATAGGAGTTCACCTTTTCTTCTGCAGTAACCGAGTAGTTGGACGAGGTTGCGATGTCGGAGACGGCCAATACTGACAACCTCGGCAACAAACTCCTTCATTCCCTGCTTTGAATCATGCGACACTCTCTTTACTGCAACCTCCAATTTGGATACAGAGAGCAGACCTTTATACACCTTCCCAAATCCTCCAGCTCCTAGAAGATTCTTATTCTTAATCCATCTGTAGCATGGAACAAATCCTTGTATGAAAAGCGATGTGGGCCAAACTCAGCCTCCCAATCTTCATGTATCTCAGCATACTTCATTCTCCGCCGTACCAACAGAATTAGAGTTGTTCCTACAAGGAAGATGAATATTGCTGTGGCTATGGGTAGGATGATCTCCAGCACCTTGGAACGAGGTTTTGGGCCAACATGAGGTAGCTTTGGCAACTTGGTAATGTCAATCAATGGAGCAGGACGGTTTATGCCCCAGCTCCAACCGGTTACACAATATAGTGAATTGATTGGACCAGTTGATGCTGAGAAGCCAATATAGGATGGATCTTCCAGCACTGTGGACAGGTTGTAGGTAGCTGACAATAGTGGTCTGGATGGTTTGGCTGATCTGAGGGGAGCCATTGTCACATCGATCTGTGTGGTCTCTCCATTATAGTCCACCCATACTTGCATTTCCTTGCGGTTAACCATGGATAAGTTCTTGAATATGCCATTATTGTCATAGAAGCCAGCTGATGTGGATGTTAATGAGGTGAGACTATTGATGTTGATGCCGATATGGTTGTCATCGATGTCATTGAACTCGGTATTTTTGCTACTGTCAAGCTCCACTGCAAATATATGGTTACTTGGTTTGCGATCACTTGTTTTGTTCAGGAGACCTAAGTATTGTGAGGTCTGTGCACCTGAGAAATCCTTAGTCGGAGCAATCAGGAAAGTCATTCCATCGGTACATTCATCAGAGTAGATGGGCACCATGCCAAACACAAAGGTAACTGAGAAAGACTGCACCACCTCACCAGGGGACTTGCGGAATCGCCATGGAGTTGGATAGAATGCATGGCCTTTAATGTGAACTGTGTGATTTGTCAGCTCAAGGACACCGTCTGGTGTAATAGTGGCTGCTCCGTCGAGGTTGAGGTTGCTCCCAGAGAAGCCAGAGTAGACGAACTGATCCTCTCCAGTGGCGGTGATGGAGGATACAAGGCTAAGGGCCAGGGAAAAGAGTAAAAGGACGGAGAGATGCACCATGCCAGGCATGCTTGCAACTGTTAACTCGACAAGATGCAGTAATGGGCGCTTCCGTAGACAGTGGGGAGGTGCTTATTGTGTTTGTGTAGTAGTCATTTCTGCTCTGTGGTCTGTAATTTATTTGCAGCAAGAGGGTGTCTTTTGGCCACGAATGAAGTCAGTTGCCTGTGGAGCTTTCCCGTTGTTTTGTGATGTTATTATTTTAATTGTTACTGCTTTGTCGTTACTCATTAGAATCATGTTCTGGCTGAAGGTATAAGTATGAACTAGTCTTATGTTGAAAATGTGTTAATCAATAGTTTGAAGGAAACTAATGCCACTGTATACATGTAAAGAAACAAATGCATTCTGTACCATTCAACTCTTCTGCAGATAAGATAAACACCGCAAGACATGGTTGGTGTGCCATATTAAAATCTTCTCCCTCTCTTTTCTCTGCGATTAAGATGATTTAGTCAAGTGAAATATCATAGTTGACGTTGATTTTTATGCTAACTATACACTTCCGAAAGATTTAGACTTATGGTCTTCAGCAAGACAGAATGTGAATTTTCACAAATGAATAGTAGTCGGTTGAATCTCTCACTTTTTGTTCTCAAAAGCTAATTTTGTCAGTTATTTATTACAGGATTTTCAGTAAAACTTAATACCACTCTTTCCTGATATGTTGCAAAACTAGATGTTTCAGTTAAAGAGCAACTCCTTCTAAACATACCCCTATTGAGTAGGAACCGTCCCTATTTATAGGAGCTTAATCTTTCTTCTCAACTCTAGCAATACCTTCCAAACAGGCCACTAGATACAGGCTTTCCTAGAGATCCCCGAATAGAAGGTGTGAGGGGAATTTAGAGATCTCTCCAAAATAGAGGGCCTGCTGGAGCGCATTTTTTTTAAGATTGGCTCTCTATATTATTTTGGACTAGAGAGCTATTTAATTAGAGGGGATACTTGAGTTAATCTAAAGAAGTAAAAGCAGAAAACACAATTAGGAATATGATTTAGGAAACCCAGCTATCTTTCAAGCATATTTTTCCTTTTACTGCAAACTATAATATATCTCAATATATTTGCGTTCTAAAAAAAGGTGTTCTACATGCATACTGCCAGTTTGATAAATAAGTATATAACCATACAAATGGCTTCTAAAACACTGGGCCATATGCCATAGCCATGGGCAGGTTCACCCTGTTCAATGGAACAGTGGAAGCGTGAGGAATGCACTTGCTAGTTCATAGATAAAGATGATGACTTACTGCCCTAAAAAAAGTAGACCTATTGGTCATCTTAGTATAGACTTAAAGATCATGAAACTAGTGTGTAGAACAGCTGTGTTACAGCTGCATTTATAATGAAATAGATTATATTTGGTTTTTATATCATTTTCAATTTTAGGGAATCATTTTGACTTTGGCATTGGGGCCTCAACTTCTTGGGTACGGACCTGTTCCCACTGGGGATCCATTAACTGAAATCAGGATGGAACATTTGTTAAACTTGTGTTGAAACTAGCAGAAGGAACTAAAGTTAATTTTACACCATTCAATGCTTCTACAAGTACATAAATCGTCAACTATGATTTGTGTACCATGTTGAACAGCATGTATAGTGTTGACATTCAAAACTTTCATGGCACAAATTTGATGTGAACACCGGATGATCCGGTGATTGCACACCAGAATATTCAGTCTGTTCATAGAAGATGACAAGCTCAAAAAATTTGCATTGGAACAATTCTCATGAAACTATCAGGTAGGTGTTAGAACGTCTAGTGAATACAAAAAGTTCTGGTAAGGATGTTTAAAGTTTGGTAAAAAGAATACCAATATTCTCACATATGCAAATAGAAGGTCATCAGGTCATCCGGTGAGGTAAAAAAAATGAGTGCAATATATGCACCCACAACGAAATGACCTGTAGCCTAGTGGTTAGAGCACCTCAGTAACATCTAGCAATTATAGGTTCAACTCACTGTGGGAGCGAATAAAACAGGTCTAAAATAAAAAATTATATAAAAATAGGTTGGGTCTATAAAAATATATATGCACCCACTAGTCAAAACTCCAACGCATGCATCGGATGTGCACATCGGACCATCTGGTGTACAGAAATGGAGAAGACTACAAAAAGAATGCTCTCTGGACCGGGGAGAGAAAATTCTAGTGAAGGAACATGGTGAGTATACATAATTTGGTCCTGGTTTTGTAGACTTACACTCATGAGATGTGTGGTGCTAAAAACTTAAGAACATGGGGGTTTCCATTGGTACATTTTGACATGGCATTTTTGGCATTTAAACGCCGGTCCCAATGTGGTTCTAGAGACCCTAGTTGATTCCTCCTGATTTTGGGAATTAAGATCTCATTGAATGGGTCTCTGCTTGCCTATGTCAAGATTTGGAAATTGTGCTGCCAGGTTGAGATGGGGGATGCATCCATCACTTCAAGCCAGATTGAAATTGTTCTACACTACTCCTTAGCATTTAATATTTTTTTGTGGTTTTCAGCTTTCTTCACTCTGGCTTGACCAGTAAGAGGAAATGACTTGGTAGTCCCTTTCTTCCATGCCGTGGTGACTGAGATTTCTGTCGAAAGCTTCACCTGGCAGTTCCTATACTACAAAATCTTGTGGTTAGAAAAACACCCAATTTCCGGTTGTGTCGCTAGATTCTTACCACCACAGATGTCATGGACTATTTGTCAATTATTATGGCTCACTGGATGGTGCAGAGTTTCCCATGAAAAGTCCAGAGAGCGATAGCAAAGCCATGGAAATGGTGGCAAGTAAAGTCAAGTATATTGAGCTCAGGAATCCTCTCGGATGGCATAAGAACAAGAATATGTCAAGAGAGACTCAATAATAGAGTGAATGACAATGAGATGTTCTTCAATGACAATTATCTTATTATGACATGATTGGACAAGAAGAAATGAACGACATTTTGCCGTGCTAGATCATTTTTGTTGCCGGTCAGTGCATGAAAGTCATTTTGCCGATCTAGAACCTTTTTTTTAACTCGATTAAGTTGTGATCCCTATAACTCATCTTTCTATGATTATGTTGTGGTCCTTATAATTCGGTTTTCTATGATCATGTAGTAGTGGCCCTTATATATTTCATTTCTTTGAAAAAAGCCTTGGTTATCAGTTGGTTGCTTCACACGTCAGTATTATGTTTCCATTTGAAATGTGATAAGAGGAACAAAGCCTGTTCGGCTCGTTCTGCTATCACAGGGCACAGGGCAGTTTACTAGTTTACCATATTGCACTTGATGACTAATTAAACCTTGAAAACATTACTTCGTGGTTCCAGATTAACTTGTTCGCAAAACCATTATGAATAAAAATTACTACATTCACTCCAAATTATAGGTCGTTTTAGCTTTTTTAGGTTATTATCTTTGTTATGCACCTAGATAAACGTCATGTCTAGATTCATAGCAAAATCTATGAACCTAGAAAAGTCAAAACGACCTATAATTTGAAACGGAGGAAGTATATTTTAGACTTTAGGGCACTGCAATGCTGATCTTGTGCGAGGTATTTTTTTCCATGTTTATAGCTCCTATTACTATCCGTTTGTTCCTGCAAATAAGTGACTCCCAGGCAATGGTAAGCCGGCCTCTTCTGGCCCAGTTGCGGTTCACAGAGGTCGCCTCTTCTCGCCGGCGCCGGCCGCTGCTCCCCGCGCCACACCGCCGCAGCTCCTCACCGGCGTTCCTCGACGTGCCATGGGTCAGGCCTCCTGCAATCCAGCGGGTGTTCCGGTACAACTAAAAGCTGCCTGCCGCCGTCGCGGATGATGAGTTCTCGACGACGGTCGCGTACCTCAAGCACTCCCTCGCTGCGACGCTCGCCATCTACCAGGGAGTCGCCTTCGACGCGGCAGAGGCGGCCGAGACCGCGGCGGACGACGTCCGCAGGCTCGCTGGTGACGAGGCGCTCGACATGTCGGCGTTCCTTGACCTGGTGCCGGAGGTCGACATCCAGACGCGCCCCGCGCCCGTGCTGTCCGTGCAGGTCACGTGGCTCAGCGCCGCCGGCGGACTGGCGCTGGGCCTGTCCGTGCTGCACGCGTTCGTCAACGGCGACGCCCTGTTGCGGTTCACAGAGGCGTGGGCCTTGGCCTTCGGCGAAGGCTCCCCGATGACCTAGGAGCGGAGGGAGCACGGAAGGGCGGAGTGGAGCCGGAGGGGAGTGAAGTAGAAGACCCAAGAGCGGAGGGTGCCTGGATATCACTTTGTTGTTGCTATTCTTGCTGGGCTGAGTGAAAAACGGCCCAAAGACCTGGAGGGAATTCCGGACACTCAGTATGGAGCTCCAAAGGCACAGGTGCGCAGGGGCATGCCGCCCAACAACCCGGTTTCAGTGGCTTGGTTTTCCTATATGGGCTCATTCGTTTTGGTGGCAAATGGGCTTAGGTGTATTGTAGTCTGGCTCGGTGCAGTTTTATTTAACGATGGATCAGTTCGGTTCGTCATCAGGATCGCTCATCGTGTCGCCTAATCCACGATTCGCCGCTGTCCAGGCATGTCCTTGCCCATGCGGCCATGCCCCTGGTTGGTGGCCAGCCAATGGCTGCTTGCCGCTGCCGTGAGACTCGAAAACCATGAAGGGCCATGCTCCTGGATTGGGTCGGGCCTCAGGTTGGTGCAGTGCAGTTTGATCCGCGATCATGCAAGCTCAAGGTTTGGTGCGGCTTTGGTCTGAGATCCAGACCATTAGCAGGCTTACATGTACACTTACAAATGTAAAGAAAAAGATAGCAATCTAAAACATAATCATGTCTTGGATAGCAACACAGTTTTCTTGCACAACTTCAGAACATCAATTTTCAGTACAATCCTCTACTGCCAAATATTATTACAACATAAGTGACTTGCGGAGGTTATATGTCATGATGGAGACAGGCTACAAGAAGTATATTGGGAATCTTATATATTTCCCAGAATTCTACAAAGAACGAGATAAGACAGCACTGAAGGCAGCAATGAACTTCATCATCTTCCATCTAGTGAGAACGATATTGAACCAAAGTCCAACGTTGGTGATGGGTACAATGACACCATGGATGGGCCAAACTGTCCTTCACCCTGCATTGAGACCAACATGTGAAAGCTGAAGTGTGCTGGTAGTAGCTCTGGTAGTGGCACATCACCATCGAGATACTGCAAAACTTGCCGCATATTTGGCCTTGCATCTGGAAATGGATGCGAGCACAGCAATCCTAACTTCAGTGCAAGGAATGCCTCATCAATATCATAGTTACCTTGGAGTTTGGTATCCATTGTATTGAGGAGTGAATCTTTATTCCAATTCTGAATCACCCAATCGACCAACATAACCTGGCTTTGGGTCTCTTCAATCATTGGCTTTCTTCCACAAATAACCTCAAGAACGAAAATGCCAAAGGCAAACACATCGGTAAGAGTCGTTGCCTTGCCTCTATGTACTAGCTCTGGGGCTAGGTATCCTATTGTGCCAACAACATGTGTGGTTTGTGGATCAGTGCCATGATCATACAACCTCGCAAGACCGAAATCTCCTAGTCGTCCATTCATCTCTTTGTCAAGAAGTACATTATTTGGCTTAACATCACGATGGATGACAACTTTGTCCCATTCCTCATGGAGGTAGAGTAAACCCGATGCGATTCCTTTGATAATTTTAAACCTTTGTCCCCAGTCTAAGGTGTTTTCGTCACCATACAAGTACTTATCAAGACTTCCATTTATCATATAGTCATACACTAGAAGGAGTTCACCTTTACGCCTACAATACCCAAATAATTTCACAACATTATTGTGTTGAAGATGACCCATGCTTACCACTTCAGCAACAAATTGTTTTATTCCCTGCTTCGAGTTATATGATACCCTCTTTACTGCTACCTCTGATTTTGATTTGGGAAGAACTCCCTTGTACACCCTTCCAAACCCACCTACCCCTATCAAATTCTTGGAACTAAATCCTTTTGTTGCATGATATAAATCTTTGTAGGCAAACCGATGTGGACCATACTCAACCTCCCAATCTTCGTGTACCTCCTTATACCTAAGATGTCTCCTCACAAGTATAACAGCTATAGTCCCAATAGCTAATACCAAAATTGCAGATGCAATTGGTAGAATGATCTCTAAGAGTTTAGATGGAGATCTTGGGCCAAGATAAGGTAGTTTGGGTAGTTTGGTGGAGTCGATTATTGGAGCAGGGCTATTCATGCCAAAACTCCAGCCAAGCACACAGTGATGCCCTGTGGATAAGCCTGTTGAAGATGAGAAGCCCATGTATGCTTGCTCTGTTGTTAGAACTGTCGAGAGGTTGAAAGTCAAAGAGAGTAGAGGCCTTACAGGTTTTTCCATGCCAAGAGGAGCTATGGTCACATTGATCTGTGTAGTGTTTCCATCGTACTCTACCCATGTTTGGATTGGTCCACTACCAATGAGGGGTAGGTTTGTGAACGTGGCATTCTTATTGTTATTGTAGAAGCCAGCTGTGTTGGATTTCAATGAGTTGAGGCTGTTGATGTCGATGCCAACATGGTTGTTATCGATGTCCGCAAACTCAGTATTTTGGATGGTGTCGAGCTCAATTGCAAAGATGTGGTTACTCAAACTGCCATTGTTTGTGGAGTTGAAAAGACCCAAAAATTGGATTGGAAAAGCTTCAGTGAAATCATTGCTTGGGCTGATGAAGAAGGCAAAGCCATGGCCCCTTATGTCGCCAAAAGAAGAGAGAATACCAAACACAAAAGAGGTGGAGAAGGATTGCACCATGCCATCAGGAGACGGGCGGAAGCGCAGCGGAGACGGGTAAACTGCATGGCCCTTAACCCGAGCCGTATCATTCGTCAACTCGATGAGGCCGGTCGATGTGATTCTGGCTGCGCCGTCTAGGGTGAAGTTGCTGCCGGTGAAGCCAGTGTAGACGAATTGTGTGTGGTCATTACCAGTGCTAAATTCTGGTATAAACCCTACAATTAGGATGGGGAGGATAGACAAAATGAGCTTCATGCTGTTAGTAGTCATGGCTGAAGTCGATTTGTGTTCAGCAGATCACTAGAATGTGGAAATTTATAACCTTTCCAGACATCCACTTCCTGCAAGAGATATGACTTAGTCTGCCGGAGCATCGTGTACAGCACAACAAACAAAATTCATGGAAATTCAGGTCACGACGTGGAAGAAGCAGTTGCCGGTCTTCATGGGTTGGCAATTGGCATCAATGACACCTGCATGCAAGGGATTCAACAACGTCTGTATTATTTGTTTTCACGACGTTACTGAATTTAATCTGGCAGACATTAAACGAGCATATATACTTGCAATTTAATCAAAATTTGACTTACGAAGCCAAGAATGCACGAAGAGAGAGGGTTTAATAATTGGGAACACATCTTCTACATGCCTTTGTGTTTTTCATGAATTAATTTAATTCAAATAATCAGATGTGCCATGTCCATATCTTTTCGGTATCAACTTTGCATATACGTGTCCGACCTTGGAAAAATGAGAGTCGCTTTCCGGCTGTGGTTGTGTACCAGGAAATGAACCATAGAATCTGCAGGGGTGAAAAGTCAAAAAGGTAATCAATCAGATTGCCGGTCGAGAGCCACACAATAGTTGATTAGTATCAGCTGAAATGCCCGATGAAGGTTGGACTTACTGTCATCCACAATGGCCATAAATTAACCAAATATTAAATAATGTCGGAGGGGAGTATGCTCGGAGTACATACATTCTAAGGAGTCCTAGGCCGTCCCGGCATAAACCGAGGCCCTATTTGAATCTGTAGATTAGGGCCTACTAACAAAACAGTACAATAAAATAATAAATATACAGTATAATGTATTGTGTAGTAATGGAGTACATCAAGAATAGTACGTATTTAATCTTGATTGCATAATCTTTACTTGAACGTGATCATTTCTTTTGTGTTCCTTGAAATCAAATCTTCAATGATAAACTCATATTTAATCTTCTCTAATATGTCACTCTCAAGTGCTATCATGGCCAAATCATTAAGTATTTTCTTGTGTCATTGTAGAACGGAAGTAAGAATTCAATTTAGAAAAGCTCTATTCCGCCGAAGCAACATTTACATGAATGGTCAACAGAATTTTAAATGTGATAATTGCATTGGGAAAACAATCATGTCGCTTGATCAGAAGTCTGATTAGTGGAGATTCTTTTCTAATATATCTGTGCATAGCTCCTTTTTGGGATTGAGTTAACTCCTCTATTGTTTATTTCTTTTTGCGGTTTTGAGAACCCGATTCATATTTTCTAGATCGATTTGCAGAAGACATGGTTTAAATCTTGAAGCAACAAACATCTAGATCAATTCATTTGATGTACATGTATACATAAAAATAAAGGGGACAAAATTAAGGGTGATACTTCATACGCATGAATGAACCAATAAACAACATTGAAAAAAAATATGCTAGCAACTATCTTGCTGCCTATGTTAACGCCTAGATGGACTCACACTCACGGACGGACAGGATCGGAGCAACGAGCAGGGACGGTGCAAGCTAAACTGCAGCCTGCAAGAGTCGTCGGCGTCCTCGTGGAGGGGGCCTCGCGCTGAGCCGCCGGCCAGTCCCAAACGACGCGCCGGCCGCCGCCGTCCTTGTCCTTCCGCCGTTCCCTCGAGGGTCGAGGTGGCGTCGCAGGTCAGTAGATGAAAACCAAACGACGCCGTTCCCTTCAGGCAGGCCAATGTTCAGTCGATGGGCTAATCACTAATGGGCTGGCTGATAGTATACTGTGGTGGGGTTGATGTGTTTAATTTGGGGCCCTGTTCGGTCGACTATTGAAGCATGGGCCTTCCATACTCTTTCAAACAGAAATCATGAAAATATATATACACTCATGACGGGCCTTCCTAATTTGCGCTCGCGCGCAGGCGAAGCCTGGTGCGCTCGCGCAAGCGACAGAAGCGGCGCCCGCCCACCCACCCGCATGGCTGCATGCACGCAGCTCCCTTGCATGGCTGCATGCACGCACGCCCAACCACCCGATGACTGCATGCACAACATGGCTCCTACGCCATAAAGAGGGCAGGCAGCGGGCCTCATCATCACCACCGTGCTACAACCTGTAGGAAAAATTGTACAGCAAAAAAATCTGTCATAGAAAACATTTCACGAAAAAATATTTTGCAACAAAAATTTTGAGGGAGCATACTTTTGCTTGCTTGCTTGTGACAAAATTCTTCAGAATTTTTTGCAACAAAATTTTGTCAACAAATTTTGCTTGCGACAAAATTCTTCAGCGTCAAAATTTTTGCAACAAAATTTTATCAGCAAACTTTTGCTTGTGACAAAAATCTTCAGGGCCAAATTTTTTTATCAGTAAAATTTTGCTTGCGAAAAAATTCTATAGCACAAAATTTTTACAACAAAATTTTGTTCAACTAACTTCCAGGAGAGGATAAAGGAGAGACACAGAAGAGTCTTGAACGTGGGTCACTAGGTCCCACCCACGTTAGGGGAGGAGTCGTGCCGGGAGGGAGCAGCGCACGGGCGAGCCCATGCGCTCGGCCCTAGATTTGGGACTGCGACTCATGACGCGTGTGAATGAGGGAGAATGCTTCATGCGGCATTTAGGAGCGTCGCACTTTCACATGCATGTGCTTCATTTTTTTCAATGTCTTTCTCTCCCACGGCTTTCACCAATCTCATTCACTACACTAATGGCATCAACTATCATTCCTGGGCGCGGGAGAATTACCAGACATTCATTCCTGGTGGAGTGCACTTATAGTCGAATTTTTTTTATTTTAATCCTTTTTAATCTAAAATTTTAATAATAACATGTTTGTCCTACTACTTGATCTTGTCACGCTGGTTGTGATCTCCCTACCACCTGAACGTACGCCGAACCCACTAGCACCACCAACAAATACCTCATCATGAGATGCCATGCAATTGAGCTTCAGAGCCATCCTACGGCAGCCTCGGCGAAACCTTCGCATCATAGTATCATTAGAATTTAGTGTTGATGATATATTACATAATTGCTTTTATGTCCAGCTAACATCTTTATGAATTACAAATCTGAAGCTAGCTTTGATGTTAACATAAGAAAGAGGACAGCATCATAAAAGCTGACGCACTACATACCTCTAAGAAGCCCCTAAGGACGGTCTCCGCTTCAGGTGAGCCAAATGGGACCGCCATTGCATGGCCTGCCTCGTTTGAAAAACGTGAAAGTTGTTGCCCCTGCATTTGCCGAGACAAATTGTGTCAAAACATTTCAAACAACTACAATATGACAAAATAAGTTACATTTAATCTTACAATATAGTCTTCCATGGGTGCTCGCTCTGGCTGTGTGCCTTCCCGTGTAGCGACATCGTACCGGTCAATTGTATCTTCAGGGTCAGACGGCAAGTCTTCAATGTGGGCCGAGTTCATCGCTACCCTAAGTTTCAGCCTACTGTTCTGGCTAAGTCATTCCAAATAAACCTCCTTATATTGTCGGTCACGATGAACGGCACCACCTTGCAAAACAAAATTCTGTCTGTTGTTCCAATTAAAGATGTGAGCCGAATGCTTGTTTTCCCAATTCTTAGCACCCCTTTGTGAACGATGGTCGGTCCTAACACAATATACAAAAGAATAACTATATGCATGCCAATGGTAGTAGAGAATAAATCATGAACTAAAAGAGACATACTTGTGGAGCCCCTGGCTTGTGGAGTTGTGCTGTACAGGGCAATGTTGGAGACATCCGAACTGCCGAGCAACACGGCTTGACAAGTGATACTCCACGAGATAGAAGCAAATAAGAGGTACTTGAGCCCGCCACAACTCTCTGTCCCGGTGCACAAAGGGCTCAAGTCCATGTTTTCTATCTCATCCCTTACATACGGCCGCCAAATCACCTTTCATTTACAAAAATGAAAATTACCGTGTGCAAATTAAATATGACCATCTAAGCAAGTTTGAAAGTAAAGTAAAGTGCAAGTTCGACCAAGCAAAAGTAAAGTGATGTTATTTACTCACATGATCGTCCAAGAGGCAATCCAGTTCATTGCTATAGTCAATGTACCGCCTCATCGAATTCCCATATACATTGACAATGTTTTTCCATAGAAAGGCCACAGTAGGTAAAGAGTCCTCAGCATCATACTGCCATTCCTACACCAGACATATACAAATATCTCTAAGCTCTACACTTTGGCAAAAGGAAAAAACCATGACAGAAATGAGAAAGAAATAAGAAACTTACGCCTCGGGCTCGACAGTCCGGTCGCCCAACTGGAATACGCTCCCACATCCAAACCTGGAGCAATAACGCACAACCGCCAAGGTTGGAGTTCTCGCCAGTGCGCCAGCAAGCTTCACACAACTGCCGGTACAACCATGCAAGCGTAGCGGACCCCCAACTATATGTCCTAATTTCTTCCCAATTTTGTCCAAGAATATCTAGCCACATCCAAGATATTGTATTCCCGCTACCATCTGGAAACAAGAACCCAGCAATCATATGCCACAACCACACACGAGCATACCTCTCAACAACATCATCTTCAACATCAGGAGCGGGAGGATGACCAAAGTGCTCAGCTAGGCAACCTGAGCTAACACCAGTAGTTCTCCTGTCTTTTGTCCCTTGTGGTGGATCAGCTGGCCGAACACCAAGCAAAAGACCAACCCTGTCTCTCCAACCCTCAGGGGCAATGGTGCCCATGATCACCCGTCCGTCAATGGGCAGACCAAGAATCATGGTGACGTCCTCGAGGGTAACTGTCATCTCACCGGCATGGAGGTGGAAGGTATGAGTATCGGGCCTCCAACGATCCACCAAGGCAGTCAACGCCGCGTTATCCATCATAGGAAGCCCGTCCTCAACAATCCTTGCCAATGGAAGGAACCCCGCCAACCGAATGTACGTAGCATATCTCTCATCCCATGGCAGTGGGCTGTGTGTGCGGGGACGTAGAGGCTTCAAAACCTGACCAACAATAAGAATGAAATTATAATTCACTAAAAATAAACCATCAACAACTACGAAACAACATGGAGGAAATTATAATTAAAAATCATTACAATCAATTATAACTAACGGATGCAATTTAGAATTAAAAAATCAATAAGATTGGCTATACAAACCTCACTGCGTTCCTCATGTATCTTTCCACGATGCCCATCATCGTAATATGTCTCTAGGAGGGGTATCGAGGATTTTGCGCCATTCCGCTATAATATGATAAAAACAGAATGGCAGCTTTATATAATGATATAGCATAATTAAGTTAAACCCCTGCTTCAAGATTGTGCAAACACATATATTCTTAGCCTCTTCATAAGAATATTCCCAAGCCCCAAATGATAACCGTATATTTTGAGTTAGTGCCACTAAAGCCAATACTACGAAATCTAAAGTAACCTATCTGCCACCAGTTGAGTCCACACTAGTGCAACTTCACAACCGAATCTTTGCTAATGATACATGGCAAACAAACTATATATGTGGTACACTAAAATAAACTAACATGATATACAATGGCAATTTTGTATATAAAAAACGGTAGACACGTATTTCGTGCTACAACCATCCAACATTGTCTCAAGTACACCGCTACAACAACATACTATATACGGTTTCGATATACCAATCAATATTCATACTCATTTACAACAACAATATCAACATGCCAATAGCACAACGAAATTCGTCCATGCAAGACAATCCATACGATAGGAAGGCGTTACCAACGAAACAATCCACGATCTAACACAACTAATCATGACCGGTTCTTACTAATTTCACCATGGGAGCTCACTACCAACCCTAACCCTAGCACCTCCATACGTCCAAACCAAGACCAAATAGGTTCAATCCAAGTGGATAGGATGGAGGAGTTACCTTCCCGGAGCAAAATCCATGGATCCCTCCGTCGATTTGGTGGAGAAACGGGCGGATCTAGAGAGGGGGCAGCGCGGTCGCCATGGGCGCCGTCGCCCTGAGCTCTGTCTGGAGAAAGAAAGAAAGGAAGGAGGAGGAAGGAGAGGGGCGCGCGCTGCCCCTATAAAGGGTTTAGTCGCGCCAAGACTTTTGGCGTGACTAATAGTACAGTCGCGCCACATGCATTAGCGCCACTAAATCCGCCACGTCACTAACGAGCGCCCACGCTGGCCTCTCGGCGCCACCATGGACGATCAATCGCGCCGCATGCATTGGCGCGATTCAAGTATTAGTCGCGCCAAATATTTCGGCGCGACCAAAAGGGCTACTTCTTGGAATTTTAGATTGGGACGGGTTATTTTTAAAATATTAGATTGAAAAGGATTAAAATAAAAAATCTAGTCCTCTAATCCCTTGTGCTAATATGGCACAAGTTGCTAGCATATTTTTTTTTCAGTCTTGTTTATTTGTTCATTCATGCGTATGAACTATCACCCTTAATTTTGTCCCCTTTATTTTTATGTATACATGTACATCAAATGAATTGATCTAGATGTTTGTTGCTTCAAGATTCAAACCATGTCTTCTGCAAATCGATCTAGAAAATATGAATCGGGTTCTCAAAACCGCAAAAAGAAATAAAGATCGAATAGAGGAGTTAACTCAATCCCGAAAAGGAGCTATGCACAGATATATTAGAAAAGAATCTCCACTAATCAGACTTATGATCAAGCGACATGATTGTTTTCCCAATGCAATTATCACATTTAAAATTCTGTTGACCATTCATGTAAATGTTGCTTCGGCGGAAGAGAGCTTTTCTAAATTGAATTCTTACTTCCGTTCTACAATGACACAAGAAAATACTTAATGATTTGGCCATGATAGGACTTGAGAGTGACATATTAGAGAAGATTAAATATGAGTTTATCATTGAAGATTTATTTCAAGGAACACAAAAGAAATGATCATGTTCAAGTAAAGATTATGCAATCAAGATTTAATAGTTACTATTCTTGATGTACTCCATTACTACACAATACATTATACTGTATATTTATTATTTTATTGTACTGTTTTGTTAGTAGGCCCTAATCTACAGATTCAGATAGGGCCTCGGTTTATGCCGGGACAGCCTAGGACTCAGAATGTATGTACTAGCATACTCCCCTCCGACATTATTTAATATTTGGTTAATTTATGGCCATTGTGGATGACAGTAAGTCCGGCCTTCATCGGGCATTTCCGATACTAATCAACTATTGTGTGGCTCTCGACCGGCAATCTGATTGATTACCTTTTTGACTTTTCACCCCTGCAGATTCTATGGTTCATTTCCTGGTACACAACCACAGCCGGAAAGCGACTCTCATTTTTCAAAGGTCGGACACGTATATGCAAAGTTGATACCGAAAAGATATGGACATGGCACGTCTGATTATTTGAATTAAATTAATTCATGAAAAACACAAAGGCATGTAGAAGATGTGTTCCCAATTATTAAACACTCTCTCTTCGTGCATTCTTGGCTTCGTAAGTCAAATTTTGATTAAATTGCAAGTATATATGCTCGTTTTAATGTCTGCCATATTAAACTCAGTAACGTCGTGAAAACAAATAATACGGACGTTGTGGAATCCCTTGCATGCAGGTGTCATTGATGCCAATTGCCAACCCATGAAGACCGCAACTGTTTCTTCCACGTCGTGACCTGAATTTCCATGAATTTTGTTTGTTGTGCTGTACACGATGCTCCGGCAGACTAAGTCATATCTCTTGCAGGAAGTGGATGTCTGGAAAGGTTATAAATTTCCACATTCTAGTGATCTGCTGAACACAAATCGACTTCAGCCATGACTACTAACAGCATGAAGCTCATTTTGTCTATCCTCCCCATCCTAATTGTAGGGTTTATACCAGAATTTAGCACTGGTAACGACCACACACAATTCGTCTACACTGGCTTCACCGGCAGCAACTTCACCCTAGACGGCGCAGCCAGAATCACATCGACCGGCCTCATCGAGTTGACGAAATGATACGGCTCGGGTTAAGGGCCATGCAGTTTACCCGTCTCCGCTGCACTTCCGCCCGTCTCCTGATGGCATGGTGCAATCCTTCTCCACCTCTTTTGTGTTTGGTATTCTCTCTTCTTTTGGCGACATAAGGGGCCATGCACTACGGGAGAAAGGACTTTCGGTCCTTCTCCCTTAGTATCGGCTGGGCGGAGCCGGTACTATAAAAATGCTAAGTTAGTACCGGCTGGTAAGACCAGCCGGTATTAACGTGCATCGCTGTCCCCACCCACCAACGGACAGATGACACGTTAGTACCGGCTGGTAATACCAGCCGGTACTAACCTGATCGTGCCAAGTTAGTACCGGCTGGTAATACCAGCCGGTACTAAATGTCAAAGTTTAGTAGCGTACCAACTTTGCACGGCTATATCAGCCCCTCTTCTTCCTCCCCGAGCTTAGACCGAGCTCGAGCTTCTTCCTCTCTCCATTGCTTGCTGGGGGGGGGGGGGGGGGGGGTTTGCCCATTTTTTTCAAAATTTGTGAGGATTTCACTCATCTAAGTGCGTCAAAGGTTAGCAACTTCATCCTCTTTTCTTTCACGGTGTTTATTTTTTGTTTTATGGTTTCTACATAGAGAAATTAGTGATTTTAGGATGTGAGAGAATGTGCATATTTTTTTATTTGTAGATATGTACAATTGATTCGTTGAGTTTTAGAGAAGGTTTAGCAGATACTATGTATATGACCATGTTTAGAGTAATTTTTTAAAGTTATTTTATAGTGACATTTGTACATATTATTAATCTAATTTTTTTAAATACGTCATGTCTTTTTTATTTGTACATATTATTTGTATATTAATTTAAGATATGTGGAATTGACTATTTCAATTTAGAGAAAGTGTTTACTAGATAGTTTGAATATGACACGTTTAGAGTTACTTTTTTCGAATTATTTTGCAATGGCATGTTATTATTCTGGTTTTTTAATTTTATATAGAAATGTTATGTAATCTTTACTTCTAAGTTAATTTGTAGATGGTAATACATTTTGAAGAAAATGTTATTCTTTTGTTGAGAAATAAAAGGCTCGTGGTCATATCAATATGGCTTCCGCCGGAGGTAGTGGTACCAGTGATGGTGATCGTCGTTCGTCTCGCGGGAAGGGTAAAACTCCAGTAGTACCTAATGAGAAATCAAAAAACCAGGAGTTTGGGTTAAAGCACAACTTTCTTTCTTACCAAAGAAACACGAAGAATGTGTTGCAAGGTGTGAGGAACCTGGTTTCGATCTTGAAGATCTGTTGCGACGCTACGCTCCATCACCACCAAACCAAGTTCCACCATCTGACGCACCAGGAAAAAATATATCAGAGCATCCTAAGGATGGTTGAAGATCTAGGCCGTGTTGCATGTTGGAAGTGGAGAAATTTATGTTGCTTTGAATAAATTATGTTTGTAATGTTTATTTTTTAGCCTTGATCGTGTTGCATGTTTGAAGTGGAGAAATTTATGTTGCTTTGAATAAATTATGTTTGTAATGTTTTATTTTTGAACCTTGATCGTGTTGCATGTTTGAAGTGGAGAAATTTATGTTGCTTTGAATAAATTATGTTTGTAATGTTTTATTTTTGAACCTTGATCGTGTTGCATGTTGGAGTTTTGGAAATATATGTTTATGTTCAATAAATTGTGCAGATGGACCGGCAATGGATGTACGGCGGCCGAGCCACATCAGCGTGGATTAACGGCCTAGAATCTTTTCTCAATGCAGCAGAGGCCAATAGATCACCAAAGGGTTTAATGTTCTGTCCGTGCACTGTTTGCCAAAATATGAGGGAATACAAGAAAAGGGATACTCTATGGTCCCATATTTATGATAGAGGTTTCATGAGAAGCTACAACGTTTGGACCAAACACGGTGAACATGGAGTTATGATGGAAGATAATGAAGAAGATGATGATAACAATGACATTCCAGACTGGGCATTTCTTCATGAAGTTGGCGGCTTTCAAGATGAACCAATGGACGAGCGTGAAGCAAATGTTGCAGAAGAGGAGCCAACAGACGAGTTAGGTCAGGTGTTGCTTGATGCACATAAAGACAGTGAAACTGCGAAGGAGCAGAAGAAGTTTGAGAACATGTTGGAGGATCACCGAAAGCTATTGTACCCTGGTTGCAAACCTGAGCAGAAGAAGTTGGGTACAGCGCTGGAGATGCTGAAATGGAAGGCAACTAATTGTGTCACTGAGGTGCGCCGGCGGGGGTTGGAACCCTGTCCCGCACAAGCCTCCAATGAAGGCCACGCCGTGAAGCGCTTTAAAAAAAGAAAAAATTGTCCGGCGTTTTGCGCTTGGCAGGAAAAAAATGGAAATGGTACCACGGGAGGCTACCGAACAGTACGCCAGAGGCGTCGACGTCCACGCGACGGAAGAAGGTCAGCTAATCTTGGGCACCGTGATGGTGCTGAAGCCGTTGAAGTCGAAGCAGGTGTCTAGCAGGCTGCCCTGCGCGGGGGCCCACGCCCATGACGGGTACGTCTTCATCTCCTTCCTGAATGCCGCCAGCAGGGCCTGGTATGCCGTCGGCGGCAGCCGCGTGATGACGGTGCCGGAGTCGACGACGGAGTCCCCGGAGAAGACATAGGCCTGCACGTCGAGCCGCGTCCCCGCGACGTTGATGGCCCGCAGGAACACGCCGTAGAACGTCGGAGTGCTCGTGAATCACATCATCATCGGCGTGCGCGCGAACCCCGACGACGGCCGCGGGAGGCAGTAGGAGAACGCCTTGCTGTATAGGACGCCGCTCTTGACGACGTCGGACGAGGTCAGGCGTATGTAGCGTGTCGGAGCCGTACGTCCCCGTGGTGGCGGAGCACGACCCCGCGGCGCACGACGCGCACTGCACCCACGACACGTCGCTGCCGGTGCCGATGCTCAACACCTGAGACACGGCGGGCGTGCCGATACCGACGGTGATCACGTGCTCTGCGGTGTCGACGGATCGGAGGAGCCGGGACTAGTCGGGATGGTCACGGCAGATTGCTGGAGCTGGTGCCATTTCGCCCCGAAACCTTGGCATGGATGTAGGCGGCAGTGCGGCACAGACATGGTCCCGGGCCAGTGAGTCGATGCAAGTGGGGCGGCTGCGGGTTGCCCACTACCCGACCGCATGACCCGCCAAGGTTTATGTGGGCTCATGCGGCAACCCGCAATGCGTCGCGCGCTGCTGCGGGCTCATGCGGCAGCCCGCATGCCCACAAGAGGAGCTGAGCTCGCGTCGTCGCCGCGTGCATGGACGCACGAGGCAGGCCTGCCTAATTAATCGCCATTTAATCACACTGGTCCCTTCGGCAAAGTAGGAAAAGTCCACGACTACAAATACAATCTCAAATATGAAGCATCATCATATCAATCTAAAATTGTGTCATCACTGAGACAAGCTTAGATAGAGGCTTTCAGTATCAGAACAGAAGTCCAATTGAGCAGCGTACTGCCTATCTCATATTTCAATTCACCTGTTCGAAGATGCTGAATACGCAATTTGAGTACGCGATTGCAATCTCAGGACGCTTTAGAATTCAGGTGGCTAGTCAACGCCAACCTTTCCTCGGTTAACGATTCCACTGAATCATATGTTTTCCAGTAGCAATACGCCGCAAACATGGGCGGTGAAGACGGACCGGCGCCGGCGTCGACGATGGGGGGCGCCACCGGCGGCGTCGGCGACGGTCACGGGCCCAGGTGCCAGCGACGGAGCCAGCAACGATGTAGCATGCGGCGGACGCGGCGGCATCGCCGGGATGGCGGAGATGGGGTCTCCCATGACGGCGCGGCTACGGAGCGCGACGGCAGCGATGCAGGCCGGTATGCGGCTGTGCTTGTGCGACCGAGTGCTGAGCCTGGAAGTGCTTGGTGTGCTTCAAGTTTTACATGTTCGTACAAAATTCATTTTACGTTTAGGGCCTGAACAGGTTTCTGATGGCTTTAGAGAACTAGGAGTTAGGGATGCCCTTAAAAAAAAGAACGATCGAGGAGTTTGGGCATCTGCGCCATGAGCAATGCAGCAGCAACTACAGATCAGAAGAACTAGCTAGCAACGGCACCAATGGAGAGGCCATGGTAATTAATGTATGTAAGTTACAGCGAACTGCTCAATTGATGGAGTGCTTTGGCTAGGGAAAGTGCGTTGCGTTTTATAGGCGTGTATTCCGTCGACGTCAACAGAAGTCTTTGCCAATGGGTCTTCACTCGTCGGACGCGTGCATATGTAATGCAACATCAGTTGTTTGGAAGTGTTGACTTGGGAGTCTAGCTCTTTTGTTCGAGGAACCAAGGGCAGGAGGCCACCTAAAATCTTGCATTTGTGAGTTACATTCGGGCAAGCACGATTTTTGTCGGAAGAAAAGAGGGGGATTCGTGTCAAGTTTATTTTTTTATCTTTATGCACGCGGATCAATGAAAAAGTTTTTATCACTTTTCATCACTTTTCACTCATTTAAACACGACTGAAGTTCGAAAGGATCTCAATGTACATGATCACGTACAGATTGACACCAGACTTAGCGGTTCCACGTCGAGCTTGCGCAGTGCACGGCAGGCCCACAGGTCGAGGTCTTAATCTTTGGCTGCGCAGAAACAGCTAATATTGTGCCTCAGAATTGCCAACGCGGCTACATACAGATGTAGAAACTATATCATATTTGAGACACTAGCTAGCGCCAGGGGCGGACGTAGTATAGGAACATGGGTGGTGTATAGATGTACGTCCAATAATATTAGCCAAAAAAATTAGTATGTACATATACTTGTATTTGGTCCACACGCTGTTGATTTGAGCCCAAACAAGCCAATATATAGCAGGCACAGTCTATCTACATCAAATTGTGATTGTAGTATATTATTTTGAAAGTTTATTACATCATTGTAGATGTCAATGTATGCAATTTATTGTATGCTACAGACTTTATTAAAAAATTTGTAGGGACAATTTCTCAGCAACATGTACACCAATCTCAGAACTCTGCGTCCGCCACTGGCTAGTGCCTCTTTAAAGAAACAAAATCGACGTCCATTTTTATGTTTTTGGTCTCTTTTGCTGGTTTGTCTCCTATGTAATTTTCTCAGCTCCTCACCTCTAGTTGGGAAACCTCGTCGGTTAATGGCAGGACATGGCTGCAGGCCAGGTGTTGATTACCTGTATCCTTAGGCAAGCTTTGGGAGAATCGATCTTTACATACTAGAAGCCAAAATCTAGTCCTCCAGACAAACAATTCGTTATCATCCATCCGAGAATAGTCAACTTTGCTGCCGATTGCATTTGCATATAAATGGGCGAGAACCTCTCGGTTTGGCCATGCATGTTCATTTACTGTAAGTTGCACAAGAATGGCTCAAGCAGTTCTCTGTGTTATCTTTTTCGGCCTCGTCCTTCTACCTCATCTGTGTACTTCCTACCAAGCCAGCTACAACCGAGGGTCTCGGCGATTTATTATCCAGTCATCATCCAATGACGTGTCACAAGCCTTGACGTCGATGCCGGCCTGCTCGTCCATCCCTTCTGGTGCAGATCGCACATCATGTTCATGTGTTTATCCATTTTTTGAAATGTGTACATTGCTACTAACCGTTTGGTTCCTCCTACTAAAATTTAACACCTATCACACCAAAACAAAGTAAATATACATGAAATATTAAATATAAAGTAAAAAATAACTAATTACACAGATTACGACTATTTTATGGGACGGTTTTTTAAGCCTAATTAGTCTACTGATTTGACAATATGGTGCTACAGTAAACCTGTGCTATTAATTATGCTCAATTATTTTGTCTCATGAAGTACGGATAGAATCGTAATAACTCTTCTGCATTTTTTAGGCCCGGCAAACGAAAACAGGTTGCCTCTGATGCACCGCGACAGCCCATGCTCGCCTCTCGCCAGCGCGGGGAAAAAGAACCGCCAAGCTTCCTCCACCGACGTCTTCGAGCGCGACGTTCAGAGACTCAGGACAATATTTGCGGTGCCGCGGCCCGGCAAGGCCGATGCCTCTGCAGCAGCCCCAGCACCAGCGCCGGCATCAGGCGTTACGCTCCCCATCACCGGCACAGACAACAGCCCCGTCCTCGGCAGCCTTGACTACAGCGTCACGGTCGGGCTTGGCACGCCGGCCCAGAAGCTGTCGATGGACTTCGACACCCTCCGGTTAGGCAGGGTCTCGACGCTCCGGTGCAAGCCGTGCCGTGCCGGTGCAGCTCCGTGCGACCCGGCCTTCGACCCCAGCATGTCCTCCTCCTTCGCAGGTGTCGCGTGCGGCCCGGAATGCCCGTCCGTGTGCCACGGATCGGCTTGCTCCTTGAACATGACCTTCTGGACGAACCATTCCATGCTGGTCGTGGCAAATGGCACCTACGTCAAGGACACGCTCACGCTGTCGCCGTCGGCGACCGTCGACAACTTCGTGCTGGCTTGCATCGACGTGGACAGGTTCCACTTATTCACTCGCTCCAGCGGCCTGCTCGACCTGAGCCGGAGCAGCTTCTCCCTGGTGTCTCGGCTCGCCACTTCCACTTCCCCTGCCGATAACACGACTGCCGCCTTCTCATACTGCCTGCCTGCGTCGCCGGCGAGCTCCCGCGGCTTCCTCTCCATCGGCGGCGCCCTGCCCGATTTATCCGGTGGCGACGCGGGCTCCACCCCCTTGGTGGACAACACGGTTTATTACAAGAACGACTACTTGGTGAAGCTCAGCGGCATCAACGTCGGCGGGACGGACCTCCCGATCCCAGCCACGGAGTCGAGCCTCGCCGCGCTGGAGGTTGGGGCATCGTTCACTTTCTTTGTGCCGGCGATCTACGGCGCCCTCCGCGACGAGTTCCGGAAGCAGATGACCAAGTACACGATGGCGCCGCCGTACCGGGGGCTCGACACGTGCTACAACTTCACGGGGCTCCCGGGGTTCGAGGTGCCGGGGATCATCCTCGAGTTCGAGGGCGGGGCAACGCTGCAGCCGGACATGGACCAGATGATGTACTTCGTGGACGGCGACGATTCGTTCGACTACGTCTGCCTCGCCTTCGGCGCGTTGCCGGGACAGTTCCCCTATTCGGTGATTGGGAACCGGGCGCAGCAGACGGTGGAGGTGGTGTACGACGTTCGGGGAGGGAAGGTTGGCTTCATCCATGGAAGTTGCTAGTTTGAGATAAATTCCTAGCAAGATAAACGTTAAATCGTAAATAATGCGTGCTCATATATATTGGCATGCAGCAAGAGTATGGTATGAGCTCGAGGTAGCGGTTTTATATTTCCAATCACGTTCGGATCGAGTCGCGTGCAGACAGCGCATGGGATGTGTGTGTGACTGAATGTAAACTTAGTAATTGTATTCCAATGATTTAGCGAAAACATCCTTAAATTTTTTTATGGACGGCCGAAGCTTTTACTTTCCCAATAATTTTATTAAAACTAGCACAAAGGCACGTACCGCAGATACGTGTTTTAAGAAAAATATAGCGTGACAAAGAGTCATAGTGGTTAATGTGTAGCATGAGCCTTGACTGCTCACGTATATAACCAATATAGCGTGAAAAAGAGTGCTAGGGGCTGACGTGTAGCATGAGAAAGTGTCCTTACTGCTCACATACTTGACCTGTGGGTCCACCTGTCAGATCAATGTGTCTTTTGACGATTGACCGTCGAAATTCCTTCGTCCTTTATAGTATAGACTAGCGAAAGGGCATGTGCTGCAGGCACGTGTTTTGTAAAAAAACTAAATTCATAATGAAGTCAATATGGACTATAGATTAATCTAGAGCGTTCGATCACCATTAAATCCGATGGTGTAGGCATTTTATGAGTAAGATGCGATGGACTCTTTAGATTAATCTAGAGCGCTTGATCATCATAAAATCCGACGGTGTAGGAGATTTAAGAGTAACATGTATGATTAGGCATATTCGTTTTTAGTATGGTTAGATAAAAGGAGAATTGACCCAGTTTATAAAAAAAAAATTGGGTGCGAAAACCTTACAACTTCGCACTACTATAGCGACGCTCTTCCGCGTCGGCGTGAAACACTCGTCCGTGCTGGCCCTGGCACGGGCGATGCGAATGATGGTGCAATTCAAGCCAGTAATATAACCGACACGAATGACACCATGAATGTGCCGACATCGTCCGCACCGCCTAAAATAGTCAAATATTGTAAGCAACTTTAAAGCTCCACCAATTCGTTTCTTTTTTCTAAAAATCTACTAGTTTAGAGCAGCACGGATGATGCTTTTGAGTGTCGTAGATGAATTGGTTGTTAACTGTGCCACATCGTTTTATAATCTATTGCTTTGAATTAGCACTAGTTAGAATGCTCTAAGTGCGTTTAAAAAAAATTAAACTGACGCACATTGTTATGAACAAATTGCACACACATCGTGAATGAATGTGTACATGCTAGACGATCATAACAACACATAAGTACCATGTCTGTAACATTCAACATTACTTGGACAAATTACTCATTAAACACTGAACATATCAGATCTGAGTTGTAGAGGTCTAAACACAAACATAGAAATTAACATTTTGAACACATAATATCAGACCTGAGTTGCTGAGATCTACATAGAAAAACATAAAATTGGACGACTTAGTATCAATTAGAGCTAATCACCAGCACACAACTAAATTCAACTGAGCAGTTCATCACCTGGCCTAAGGCACACGGCAAAGACCAAAAAACACACGGCAAAGCTCTTTGCCGTGTGCTGCTCTCGGCAAAGAGCACACGGCAAAGATTAGCCGGCAAAGGTTTGCCGTGTGTTTTCCTGCACACGGCAAAGTTACTTTTAAAAAGTAAAAAAATAATGCAGGAGGGGCCCCGCCGCCGCCACCCACCAACGCGCCGCCGCCGCTACTGCGCGCTCCGGCGTCCATGCGCCACAGCCGAGGCCGCTCCGACCTCCATGCGCGCCGCCGCCGCCGGCCTCCATGCGCTGCTCCGCCCGCGCGCTCCGTCCGCCGCCGCCGAGGGAGGAGGAGGTGGCGGCTGTCAGCGAGGGAGGAGGAGGTGGCCGTCGGCTGCCGCCCGCCGCTGGGCCTCCAGGCTGCCGCCGCCGGGCTCCAGATCTGGATTGCGCCACAGCTCCGCGCGCCGCCGCGCCTCGGGCCACAGCTCCGCGCGCCGCCACTCCTCGAGCCGTCAGCGAGGGAGGAGGAGGGGCCCCCGTCGCCGCCGCGGCCGCTTTGCTCTGTAAAGAGAGAAAGGAGAAGGAGAGAAGAATGGAGAGGAATGAGTGGAGGGGAGAGAGCGGGCGTGAGGAGATAAGGGTGGGTGGGTGGGGCGGGCGAGGCGCGGGTGGTGGGGCCAGGGACGCGGGTGCCGAGGGGGGAGGGGGCGCGGCGCGGGCGTGGGTGGCGGGCCCGGTGGCGTGGGCGTCGAGGCCCCCTGTTTGCCGTGTGTGCAGCTAAAAAAGCACACGGTAAAGGTTTTTTGCCGTGTGTTGTTAAAAAAACGCACGACAAAGAGTCTTTGCCGTGTGCTTTTTTCTTTGCCGTGTGTCCGATAAAATGCACACGGCAATGAATCAAACACACGACAAAGAGTCTTTTTCCGGTAGTGTTACTATACTATATGCATAGTGATCGACAGAAATCCTAGCTAATATGACTAAAACGGGAAATTCAATTATAGCAAAATAGGTAATCCATGTCGTTTACATATGGCTAGATTACACGGTAATGGCAGAGGCAGCAGAGCCTCCGCCAACGCTGCCACGAAGAAGGTCATGGTCTAAGGGGAGGCATCAACGCCTCGTGGTGAGGTCGCGCTCCAACGCCGCGCAAGCACCGGCCTTCTGCACAGGCTAGGCTGCCGTCTCTGCTGCCAATCTAGCCCGTGCTTTGAGTGCGGCCTGCTTGCTCGTGAAGGAGGCACCCGCACCCGCGGCGCCAAGAGTGGCAGACGCAAGAGCTTTTCGCGAATTCATCACGGATGCGGTCAAGCTAGATGTGGATCCGCACACGGCTACGGCCCATGGAGCGAAGGAAGGTCTCCCAGACCCAATGTCAGAACCCTGCGTCCGCCACTGGCTAGTGCCTCCTAAAAAAACAAAATGGACGGCCATTTTCATGTCGTTGATCTCTTTTGCTGGTTTGTCGCCGACGGCTTGTCGTCTATGTAATTTTCTCAGCTCCTCTCCTCTTGTTGGGAAACCTCCTGGTGAGTTGCAGGCTATTGTTGTTTACCTGTATCCTTAGGCAAGCTTTGGGAGAAACGATTTTTCTAGTCCATACAAACAATTCGTTATTATCCATCCTAGAATATTCAACTTTGGTGCCGACTGCATTTGCGTATAAATGAGGAAGCACCATAGGATGGGCATACAAGTTCATTTATTGTTAGCAGTACAAGAAATGGCTCTAACCGTCGCCTCTGTTATGTTCTTCGGCCTCCTCCTTCTACCTCATCTGTGTACTTCCTACCAAGCCAGCTACAACCCAGAGTCCCGGCGATTTATTATCCACTTATCCGATGACGAGTCAGAAGCCTTGACGTCAATGCCGGCCTGCTCCTCCATCCCTTCTGGTGCAGATCACACATTCTTTTCCTGTTGTTAACTTCAACCATTGTTGAAGTGCGTACATTGTCACTAACTCTTCTACATTTTTTTACGCTCAGCAAACGGCAACAGGTTGACACTGATGCACCGCGGCAGCGCATGCTCGCCTCTCAACGGCGCAGGGAAACAGAATCGCCAGGCTTCATCCACCGACCTCTTTGAGCGCGACGTTCAGAGACTCAGGACAATATTTGCGGCGGCACAGCCCGGCATGGCCGATGCCTCTGCAGCAGCCCCCGCCCCAGCGCCGGCACCAGGCGTTACGCTCCCCATCGCCGGCACAAACAACGGCGCCGTCCTCGGCAGCCTTGACTACAGCGTCACGGTCGGGTTCGGCACGCCGGCCCAGCAGCTGCCGATGGACTTCGACACGCTCCGGTTAGGCGTCTCGACGCTCCGGTGCAAGCCGTGTCGTGCCGCGGCGCCATGCGACCCGGCCTTCGACCCCAGCATGTCCTCCTCCTTTGCCCGTGTCGCGTGTGGGCGGGAATGCCCATTCCCGTGCCACGGATTGTCGTGCCCCTTGGACATGAGATACAGTAACCATTCCATCATGGCCAACGGCACCTTCGTCAAGGACACACTCACGCTGTGTCGCCGTCGGCGACCGGGAAGCTTCGTCCTGGCTTGCATCGACGTGGACAATTTTCACATTACTGGCTCGAGCGGGCTGCTCGACCTTAGCCAGAGCAGGTTCTCCTTGGTGTCCCGGCTCACTTCTTCCCGTCCCCCTGCCGACAACACGACTGCCGCCTTCTCCTACTGCCTGCCTGCATCTCCGGCAAGCACCCGTGGCTTCCTCTCCATCGGCGGTGACCTGCCCGATTTATCCAGTGGAGACGCGGGTTCCACCCCCTTGATGACCAACCCAACTTTCTACAAGAACAGTTACTTGGTCAAGCTCAGCAGCATAAGCGTCGGCATGACGATGCTCCCACTCCCGGCCGCCACACCGTCGAACCTCGCTGCGCTGGAGGTGGGGACGGCGTTCACCTTCTTCCCGCCGGCGATCTATGGCGCCTTCCGCGACGAGTTCCGGAAGCAGATGACCCAGTACAGGATGGCGCCGCCTTACCGCATGCTCGACACGTGCTACAACTTCACGGGGCTGCCGGGGTTCGGGATGCCGGGGATCGTCCTCGAGTTCGAAGGCGGAGCAACGCTGCAGCCGGACATCGGCCAGATGATGTACTTCGTGGACGGAGGCCATTCATACAACCACGCTTGCCTCGCCTTCGCGGCGTTGCCAGAAAAGTTCCCCTACTCGGTGGTTGGGAACCGGGCGCAACAGACGGTGGAAGTGGTCTACGACGTGCGGGGAGGGAAGGTCGGGTTCATCCAAGCAAGCTGCTAGTCCTTGGAGAAAATTTCCTAGCAAGTTTAAACGTTATAAATCGTCAATAAGGCCAGTCCCAGTGGGTGAGGGTCAGCCGAGACGACTAGTTACCGGGGATCACAGCTCTGGAGGCAAGGCGAAGGCTACGGTTCTGCGATGAAGGGGCGACGGCTCACCCTGGCGCCGGCAGCCCTGAGCGGCACGCCGGCGACAACTCCGGACAGTGCGACAAGATCGACTACGCCCAACGCCAAGCCTCTACACCCGACACGACCTAGCAAGGTGATCAGCGGCATCACCACCAAGTTCTGGAACACAGCGGCGGCCGCGGGTGACGAAGAGGAGGACCTGACGGACGATGATGAGGAAGCAGAAATCCCCACGCCATCTACTGATATTGTCATCGAGTCTGCGCTCAAGGCGGGATTCACGATCGCAGAACTTCAGCAGGCGGAGGATGAATTGAGCCATGGTGATATTCAGGTAACACGTGCACCTTCATCTTCACAAGTCAATGCTAAAAATCATAGCAATTCGTTGGCTGCTCGGATTGTCGATGCTGTGGCTCGACAAATGAAACCTTGGCAAGGACCACTGCCGAAACCAAGAATTTCTCCATCTCGAACGATAGGTGACGTTTGTGTCAAAGACCTACGTTCAAGTGAGTCACAACGAGCTTCGGTGCATATCAATGGTGCAAAACTGGGTGCTATAGGTGATAGGATATCATCGTCAGCTCCAAATTTGCACACTAAGGTGGATGCTCGCCGGATTAATTTCAATTCTCGTCGACTATCTGCGCCGGTCTTGAAGGAGATCATAACCGAATCCTATATCATCGGAGTGCATCAAGACTACGACGGTATTTCCGGCCGTTCAAAGTTCAAAAGCAGATGGCTCGCCTAGCAAAACGAGCCGAGCTCATTCGCGAGCGGAGCCTGTTGGGCAATTGGCTCACACAGCATGTCACACATTTGATCGACTCCATCAGTTCTGCACGCGTTCGAGCCATGTGCGATCATTGATTGATCCCGAGCCGGCTGGACGTTTAAGTCTGACATCATTAGGCGAAACGGGCCGAACCCAGTGTATTCTCAGAAACGGCCCACATGCTGTATACTACCGGGAACCTGCCGGTTTAGCAGATTTTTTGCGAGATCAGGGACTGTTAACCCTAGCCGCAATCTTCCCGTTCCTCCGCGTCGCTCCTACGCTGAAGCTGTTCGATTGGGGGGCAGCGAACGTGAGGAAGATCAAAGGTGCAGGATGAGCAACCATGGAGGTCCAGCTGGAGGGCACCCTGCCCAGAGCCATGGCCGCAACTCTAGCAATGGCAGCGAGCAAGGTCAGTTCGTGGCGGCAATGGCAGGTGGTGGACGTCCAAATCCTCAAGGTAATGGACGTGGTTATGTGCCACATTGGCAACAGCAACAACACCTGCACCATGAGGGCCGAGGGGGGCCAGGTGGTGTTGGGGGCGATCATCATGGCTTTCAAGGGAGATTCAACGCCGGGTATGGTGGAGGTCAGAGAGATCGACGCCCACAGAGGTTCAACCGCACTGGTGTACGTCACGACGATATGAACCCAAGGCACAATCGGGTGCCACAGCAAGACCAGTATGTTGCCCCGGCACAAGATGTACCTGTGCAAGTTCCACACGTACATGCAAATACATCGGCTGGGGGAGCTGCATGGAAGCTGGTTTTGAGATCAACAGCCAATGGTTCAGGCAGGCAAAGGAACGGCTGATATGGTTACAGCTGCATCTGACTCAAAACAGCAGCCTGTTGCGACCATAAACTTACAACAGCATGATGTGGAAAGCATGGGAGGCAAAAAAAAAGCAGAAGGTGCAGTGTTCTCGTTGCTCAAGAAAAGGGCATTTGGTTACTGAGTGCCCATTGCCTCTTTACTGTGTCATTTGTGATACTAAAACACATGTGTCGCACAAGTGCCCCTTGTTGAAGGCTGAAAAGCCGGTGGCTCTAGCAGTGGGATATGGTGCGCCGGGACTTGGTTTCCATTACATTCCAGTCTCAGACAAGGACTATCTCAAACCAAAAAGTGAGGCAGCATGGTCATTGGTAAACATTAAGGGTGGCGAGATGACAGTGCCACAAGTAGTTGCAGAGTTAGAGAGGCTTGTTCCAGTGCCTTGGACATGGGAGGTAAAAGAGCATGGGATAAACTCTTTCTTAGCAGCATTTCCCAATGCTATAGAGCTAGCACGGATGGAAGAGTTTGGAGAGCTAAATGTAAAAAATCGACCAGGTGTCAAGTTAGAATGTAAAATTTGGGGAACAAATGAAGAGGTCAAATTCCAATTGCCTGTTGTTTGGGTACAGGTTGGAGGAATACCAGAACAGCTTCGAAATAATTATCTTGTGCTATGGGCTGTTGGAACTATCTTGGGGGCTACACAGATGGTGGATATGGTTTTCACCCGCAGTAATGATTTGGCTCGCATAAAGATTGCAGTGTTAGACCCAAAGAAAATTCCACAAGCCTTGGAAGTGGTTTTTGGAAAATATTTGCATGGTATTTTCTTCATAGTCGAGGAAGGAGAGTCATCGAGCACTTCTAAAACTGATGACAAAGATAACAAGGATCCTATGGATGAGGATGATGATCTGTTGGGAGAGGAAGAGAAGGAAATGCAAGAACGAGAGAACCGTACTACAGGTTCAACCGAGCCATCAACAATAAATAAAATTCTAGAGACAAGAGGTTCTGGACAGCAGCATGGTACACAACAGCAGCTAGCAGCCCTTGCACCTTAGGAAGCAACATTTGAGTTATTACCTGGTGATGGAATGGTTACTGGTGGGGGACAGTGTGAGGAGAAGGAGCCAAATGATGGTGCAGAACAATTAGTGCATGATCAAGACATTGTCTCATTAAACGGGCCAAAACCACAAGAGGAATGCAGACCACCCACTCCCATCTCTGATGCTTTTCTAAAGGAAATGGCAGAGAAAATTATGGATAAGGCTGTGGGCATACAATTGGATAGGATTGCGGATCAGGTTCTCAATGAGGAAGATGAGTACCCATCTGTGGAAGCTAAAGTTGGCTCGTTGACTCCATCCAAGCGTACCAAGCCACAAACTCCAGTTCGTTGGAGTAAGCGAAGGGAGGGGACAGTGGATGAGCACTCACTGGAACGGGCTCAACGTTTAACGGCTATTCGCAATCTTGATGCAACTCCTCTTGATGGTACGTGTTTTAATAATTCAATCCTATCGTTTTCTGATTCACATATTTCTACAAATATTAGGAATGTGGGTATTTCTTTGGGAAATAATTCAAATGAAGTTTACCATGCTATTACTGACTTGAAAATTGGGGAACTAGACCGATTAGCTATCAACACTAGTAATAATAAATCAGAAGGAGAGGCTTCATCTGACATTGGAGATGAAGATGAGAACAATGAAATAGATTATATCACACTTAGTCACTTATGTAGTGACATTTTTGAGGAGAACTTGCAAGCGGACACAGATCACATTGGTAGTGATTGGCATACAGTGTCCTCTAAAAAGCGCTCGTCAAAAAAGAAAAAAAAAATTCAATTTCTAGTGTTAGCTCAAAAATAAAAAGAGTTTCCAAATGAAAGGAATTTTTTGGAATAGCAGAGGTCTTCGTGACTTGGCTAAATATAAGTTCCTTAATGATACTTCTGTAGAACAGAGTTTGGACTTTATTGCAATTCTTGAAACACGTAAGGATGATTTCTTACCATTTGATCTCAGCAACTTTTGTGGTGGAAAAGAGTTCTTATGGCATTGGACATCACCTAGGGGGCAGTCGGGAGGAATTTTATTGGGGGTGAATATGGCCAATTTTGATATTAATACCATTATAGTGGGAGACTACCATGTAAAATTTAATGTCAAGAATAAAGAAGATGGCTTTGAGTGGGTTCTGATTGCTGCTTATGGAGCAGCTCAGAAAGAATTCAAAGAAGCCTTTCTTACAGAAATGGTACAAATGTACAGCAACGAAGATAAACCTCTCATGATTGGCGGTGATTTTAATATCATAAGAAAACCAGATGAAAAGAACAATGATAAATATGATGACAGATGGCCATTTTTATTTAATGCTTGCATTGAGAGCCTGGATTTGAGAGAATTAGAACTCTCAGGGAGACGTTTTACCTGGGCCAACTCTCTTGATATACCAACTTTTGAAAGGTTAGACAGAGTTTTGGTGAGCACAGATTGGGAACAAAAGTACCCTTTAGCTACAGTGCAAGCTTTATGCAGAGATATCTCAGATCATACTCCATTACTACTTGATTCAGGGAACCCTTCTCATTAAGGTAACCAACAACTGTTTAGATTTGAGTTATGTTGGTTAACACGACAAGGCTTCTATGAAAAAGTAGCTAAAGTATGGGCTAATGAAAACAAAGGAAGAAGTGCAATGCAAAAATGGCAAAATAAAATAAGACGCACTCGACAATTTTTGAGAGGTTGGGCACGAGATGACAGGGGTAAAAGTAAAAAAGAAAAGGAAACTATTAGAAATTTAATTGATGTTTTAGACAAGAAAGCACAGTTGGATGTTCTTTCAACATATGAACAAAATACTTTGCTTTGTCTAAAAACGAGATTGTGTCAATTGTTGAGGGAAGAAGAAATATCTTGGTTCCAACGTTCTAAAACAAAAAAGCTTTTAGATGGGGATAGAAACACGAAATACTTCCAACTTATTGCTAATGGGAAACATAGAAAAGCAAGAATCTTTCAATTGGAAACTGATGATAGAATCATAAAGGATGAAAGGGAGTTAAAAGAACACATAACTTCATATTATCGGACCCTTTTTGGCCCTCCGGAAGAAAATCATTTTACAACTATGGAAGATCATATTGATGATATTCCACAAGTTTCAGTTTTGGAGAATGAAATTTTAACGGAGATGTTTACCAAGATGAGGTAAAGGAGGCCATTTTTCAAATGGAACATAATAAAGCACCGGGTCCGGATGGCTTTCCGGCTGAGTTCTATCAGGTGTTTTGGGAAGTCATAAAGGCCGATTTGATGGCATTATTTTATGATTTCCATAGAGGACAACTCCCGGTGTTTAGCCTCAAATTTGGTATTATTACCTTGCTCCCTAAAAGTGAAGAAGCAACTCGAATACAACAATATATACCCATTTGTCTTCTCAATGTTAGTTTTAAAATATTCACAAAAGTAACTACAAACAGGATAAATAAGGTGGCTCAAAAGATTATTAAACCATCACAAACGGCCTTTATGCCTGGGAGGTATATTTTGGAAGGAGTAACAATTCTACATGAAACAATTCATGAGTTGCATAGAAAGAAGTTAAATGGGGTCATTTTCAAGGTCGACTTTGAGAAAGCCTACGATAAGGTTAAATGGCCTTTCTTACAACAAACACTCAGGATGAAAAGATTCTCGCCTTTGTGGTGTCAATGGATCGTTCATTTTGTATCTGGGGGTAGTGTGGGCATCAAGGTTAATAATGATATTGGTCGTTATTTTCAAACAAAGAAAGGACTAAGGCAAGGTGATCCGCTTTCTCCCATTCTTTTTAACTTAGTAGTGGATATGTTAGCTATATCTATTACTAGAGCTAAAGAGAATGGTCAGATTCAAGGGATTATACCCCATTTGGTAGAAGATGGATTGTCTATTCTACAATATGCTGATGACACAATTTTATTATGGAGCATGATCTTGAGCAAGCTAAAAATATGAAGTTGTTACTTTGTGCTTTTGAACAGTTATCTGGCTTAAAGATCAATTTCCATAAAAGTGAACTTTTCTGCTATGGCGAAGCAAAGAACTTTGAATCTCAATATTCACAGATCTTTGGCTGTGATATGGGAAATTCTCCCTTTAGATATCTAGGCATCCCCATGCATCATAGAAAGCTCACAAATAAGGACTGGAAAAATGTGGAAGATCGTTTCCAAAAGAAATTAAGCAGGTGGAAGGGTAAATTGTTATCATATGGAGGTAGATTAGTCCTAATAAATTCTGTTTTGAGTAGTCTGGCGATGTACATGATGTCTTTTTTTGAAGTACCTAAAGGCATCTTAAAGAAGTTAGATTTTTACAGATCCAGATTTTTTTTGGCAATGTGATGATCATAAGAAAAAGTACAGATTAACAAAGTGGGGGATCCTTTGTACACCTAAAGATCAGGGTGGCCTAGGAATTTTGAATCTTGAAGTTCAGAATGAATGCTTACTTAGCAAGTGGTTGTACAAACTTATTAATGAGGAAGGGGTATGGCAAGAGCTTCTTAGGAAGAAGCATTTATGGAGTAAAACAATTGGGGGGGTCTACTGGAAACCGGGAGACTCACATTTCTGGTCAGGCCTTATGAAGGTTAAAGACCGATTCATGAGTCTTGGCACTTTTAATTTACACAATGGTTCCAAATACGTTTCTGGGAAGACAAATGGTTAGGTAACTTTACCCTTAAAGATCAATACCCTTCGTTGTATAACATTGCAAGAAAGCCGCATGCAACGGTGTCATACACATTTAGTTCTGTTCCCCTTAACATGTCTTTTCGTAGGGCACTGATTGGGAACAAGCTAAACGAATGGAATGAGCTGGTTGCAAGAGTTGCATTTGTGCATCTTAATGATCAACGAGACACTTTTAGTTGGAGTCTTACTAAACATGGTTTGTTTACGGTTCAATCTCTTTATCAACATGTCATGAATCAAAACAATTTACCTCCAAATAAATTTTTGTGGAAACTCAGGCTACCCCTAAAGATTAAGATATTTATTTGGTTCTTAACTAAAGGAGTAGTGTTAACAAAAGATAATCTGATTAAACGAAACTGGAAAGGTGATGACCAATGTTGTTTTTGCAACAACAAGGAAACCATCCAGCATTTATTTTTTGATTGTCATGTTTCAAGATTTATTTGGAGAGCAATCCAGATTGCTTATGGCCTACAATCACCAGTTAGTGTAGCTGATTTATTTGGAAATTGGTTACAAGGAATAGATCCCAACACTCGTCTCCAAATTTGGGTGGGAGCAAGTGCTGTATGTTGGGCCATATGGCTAACTAGGAATGACATTGTTTTTGATAAAAAAGATACACTCTTACATGCAGGTCGTCTTCAGGGCTACTTATTGGATTCGGTTTTGGACATTGCTACAAAAGGAAAACAATCGCCCGATGATGAAGTGGGCTTGTCGTATCCTGGAGTCAACGGTCATGGAGATCTTCGCAAAACACGGGTGGATGTCTACTAGTAGACTTTGTGCTTAGTCTTGGCATCACCTTTGTTTTATGTTTTTAGCTATTTGTTGGCAACTTTTTTAACTCTTGGTTGAAACTTGTAATAATGGATGGTTGAGTGCACAACTCATGTAGAGGCCGGAATAAAGAAATTCCTTTATCTAAAAAAAAGGCCAGTCCCAGTGGGGAGTTTCATGAAGTTTCATGCACATTAAATAGAGTGTCATGTCAGCAGTTTTGATGATGTGGCAAGGAGTTAATGAGGAAAGAGATGAAATGAGTTTCATCTAGATAGAAACCTTGCACAACTAGAGAAACGACCTTTGGTACCTGGTACGTTAGTACCGGTTGTGTTATAACCGGTACTAAATGATGAATTTAGTACCGGTTTGTAAGCACAGTGTCTCGGCGAGCACGTTAGTACCGGTTGGTGTTACCAACCGGTACTAACGTGCGCCTCAGGCGACGGGCCGCAACGGCTAGTGGCAGTCTGGTAACACCAGCCGGTACTAAACTGCCCCGTGTGGCGGGGCCCGGAAGCGGCTGCACGTTGGTACCGGTTGGTAACATCAACCGGTACTAGTTGACTGTATTTAGTACCGGCTGGTGTTACCAACCGGTACTAATTATCTTCGTATAAGTCCGCGCCCAGTTTCTTCCTCTCCGAGCCCGAGCTCATGTCTTCCAGAGAGCTTGCTCTCTCACTCATGGCGCCACTAGATGGGGAGTTGTTGCCCGAGTTTTGCATATTTTGTGGATTTCTTCGATATAAGCGCGCCAAAAGGTTAGCAACTTCATTCTCTGTTATTTGACGTTACTTGTGCTTAGTTTTATGCTTTATACTTAGAGAAATTTCAAAAATTGTGAATGAGAAAGATTTTTTATTTGTACATATTGATTTGAGCTAAGTAGAATCATGACTTTAATTAGATAGTAGCTTTTAGTAGTGAGTTCGTACCCTAGATAATGAGCATGTTTTTTAGTGAGAATATTTAGCTATCTTTTTTTCTAAAATGTGGAAGTCCATCATCTCCATTTTGCTCCCCAACTTAGTTTAACTTAGGTTCGTATAAATGATTTTGCAACATGATGGATTTGTGTAATGGATATTTCGAACGTTTTAAATATATGTGTTAGAAAAAATTCATATGTGTTAGAAAAATTAATATGTGTGTTAGAAAATTTCATATTGTATTAGAAAAAATTTCAGACATTTTAACTATATTTAATATTGTGTAATGAATTTTTTTGACGTTTTGATTCTAATGTTGTGTAATTGATTTTTCAACTTTTCTATTATTTCTTAATATTGAATGGAGTGTTGCAATATTAGAAATGTTGCTAGGTATTTATATTTAGTTGTTAATTATTTTTTATGATAGGATTCAAAATGGACCGTCAATGGATGTACGGCGGTAGGAACACCATAGCATGGATTATTGGCCTAGACGTTTTTCTCAATGCGGCTGAAGCCACCAGGTCCACGAATGGTCTCATGTGTTTCCAACTAGTTTGTGTCTTGCATGTATTGCCTATGAAACATCAACATGAAACAATGCATTATGGGAGACTATTTCATCCATCAATTAAATATATGGTTGCTTATGTGGCATTCTTGGAAACACAAAATGAAATCTCCCGCTGGGACTAGCCTAATGCGTGCTTATATTGGCATACAGCAAGATTGTGTGACGGTATGAGATGTAGTGATTTCACATTTAGTTGTTTTATGTTTTCGTTTATATTCAGAGTCGACAGCTGCATGGTTGTGCATGCAATTACTGGCATATAATAAATGATTTATGGGAGGAAGTTATGAACGTGGAAGTCTGGAACCACCTTTTGGTGTGATGAAAAGATGATGGTATTTGGTATAGCAAGCCCCTCTAGGTTATTGTTTTTAATGAATGGCAAGCAAATACGTAACATCCCACACTCCGGTCTGGGCCTGCCATAGCGGTATCAGAGCCGACACTCTTGGTTTCGCGGGTGCATGGGGTCGCAGTTGCGCATGCATGGTGCACATAACTAGTGTGGGTTCATAGTAGTCATACATCATATGACACATGCGCTGGCATTGGACACACGGATGTGGCTAAGAGGAGACGTTCCTGGCTTGGGGTTAACCGACAAGGACGTCACTCTTCTAAGGGGTGAGTATGTGACATCCTGCCCAAAATGTAATAGGATTGACTAATAGAAATACTTATACCAATAATTGCAGGAAATACTTATACCAATAATTGCAACTTCTTCTTTGGAAGCTCATCTTCAAAGAACTATGAGGTTAAGCGTGCTTGGCCTGGAGCAATTTTGGATGGGTAACCGACCGAGAAGTTCTTCCTAGGTGCGCACGAGTGAGGACAAAGTGCGTAGAAAAGACTTGTGTTGGTATACGAGGGAAGCCTTGAGGTCCTGGAGAGCTGTCAGGAATATGCTCATGTCTTTGCTACATAGAGATATATCATTATCAAAGAATATGAAATAAAAAAAACATTAAATGGTTGAGACTTGGAGATAGCATCACCCTCATCTAAAAAGTCAAAATTGATCCATTAAAAATATCATCGTACCCATCGTAACCCCCTAGTCCCAAGAAATAATGCTAAGGGAGTGCTATGGACATATGCCCATAGTCTATATATTGCTAGAAATCTATGGATATTTAATTCGGAGATCATTACATATTTCAGTGCCCTTTGTGATAACATGATATGTGCATCTGTTACAGTTTAATCTCTTGTTAGATAAGAACAGAAAATAAAACATGAACTAGAGGATCTTCAGGCAGCGGGTCCATTACCCAAGGCACCGTATGCACCGTGACCAAAGCTAGTTTAGACATTCCAAACGACTGGCCTTGCTTGAAGTAGCTGAATGAAATTTGATGCAGGAAGAGGTTAGCAGTGCAGTCCTATGAATGGCCTTCTAGATGTAGTAGGACATAGTTCTAAATTTCAAAAATATCAGTGAATTCTCACGAAATTTGTGTTTTCCCTTAGCGAGTGAAATTAGTTAATTTTGATAAAAATTTTTGGTAAAAGTTGTGTTAGGCTAATCCCAGTTTCATTGCGTGGTTTCCAATAGTGACATGTCATATAAACATTGTGTTGGTCTCCCTATGCAAAGTTTAATGTCAGGGTTTTATAGGCTAGCCAAAACATTTAATCGTGAGGCATAGGATTGAGTAGAATTGGATGAAATAAAACTTTTTTAGTGAGGTTTCATAGTCTTGGAAACAGTACATACACAGTTCCATCCTGATAAAATTTCTTCCTTCTTTCTTCATAATTACCTTGCCATGTCATCACAAAATCACAAATGTTGATGTGTCAATGTAATTATTATGTGTGAAACCTCTATAAAACGCACCGAGACTAGCCTTAGTATCCATTATAAAGGTTCTATGTGGTATATATACAAGGTAAATACCAGAACACAGCACAGCCCTGTCTAGTGCGTTTCTAGAGGTCTAGTTTGATTCTTGCAATAGGTTCTGTTTTTGCAAGGGCTGTCAAAAATGAGTAAATATTACTGGGGTCTATTAACTTTTACTCCCGTCCCATCTATGTCCGTACTCAAAAATTCTGTCATCTGGGTCCATAATCTATTAAATCGTCCCACCTAGCTCCAAACCTCTCCACTGATGTAGGATTAGCTGACATTTTTGCCAACCCCCCCCCCCCCATCTCTCATTTCTTCTCCACTCCACACCCCTCCCTCTCATCCCTCACCCAGCCTCTCCTCTCTCTCTCTCTCTCTCTCTCTCTCTCTCTCTCTCTCTCTCTCTCTCTCTCTCTCTCTCTCTCTCTCACCTCTCCCACCGGCCGTCGACGCGATGGCCGGAGCAGCGAGCTCTTCGCGGCGCCGCCCGAGTATGCACTGGCGGCGCCCGTGGCCGGCCTCCTCGCGTACGACGAGACGGCTGTCACACCCGGTTTTATAAACAAAACCGAATGCTAACTATATGTATGTCAGGATCAAGTTTCATACATATAGTGACATCATTAGTGAATAACAGCAATAGTATCACGTAAAGAAAGAGAGTTTATCAGAGATTTACGCTTAATCCTGGAAACGAAGGCTCCAAACTTCACAGGCAATCGACTGGGGGTTGCGTACGCCTAGCACTCAGCAACATCTTCAGCAGACTTTACACCTTCTTCTTCTGAGCAGCAATTTAGCAAGGGTGAGTACACTTATGGTTGGTACTCAGCAAGGCGACAAAATTAACCGAGAGTATGATTTACTATCAACTTCAAGTAATATTACTCATGTGAGGGTCCAGGCTGCTCTTGACCGTGAGCACGGCTGATATATCAGTTTTAAACACTATGCAGAGGTTGTACACTTTCACCATAAGTCGCGTAAAAGTTCAAAAGAACTTTAGACCCAACCATGCAGCACCACATAGGCGCTTACCATACTACCGAGGTGTGACTGCATAGGGACGCTACGAGGCCTTTACAAAGATTCTTCAATAAATAATAGTCCGCTAAGGATTCAGGTCGCCGCAGTCATAACCCTCCCTAGTGAGCAGAGTATCTTAGCAAAGCATATCTCTCAAGAGGACAGGGCTATACCCTGTCAACGCCACCCCTCTTGCCCTTTTCAGGTAAGACTATCACCCACTAAAGTTTCTAATTAATTAGCCAAGACCAGAGCCATGTAGTCTCATGGTTGTACTGTAAATTCTGGGTGGTTCTCCATGTTCCGATTAAAATTCATCATGATATTATTAAAGCATAGATAGAAGGATGGTTAGGGTCACTTGCCTTTCACCAAAGTGTAGCTGCTCAAAGTCTTCAACTCTTGATCTTCAAAACCTCTTGAACATCATTCCTTCTACTCGTATCAATCATCGGGCACAACATACAAAGCAACAAACAAGAACAACTAAGAACAATACACCAATCAAGAAAAGACTTTAAAAGAACGCACTAAAGGATAAGGCTCGAGTCTAGGATTGAAAACGCATAAACACTAAGAACGATGCTATCGTTGGACACACATCTATCGAGAAACTTTGGTTGTAAAGAAAAGGACAAAGGCTATGCGCTGCTTCATTTTTAGTTTAGAAAAACATATGTAAAGGTTATTTCAAAGAAATACCCATATTAGAGTTAAGCATATTATATTTGTATATGAAAAGACGATGTAAAACCTAGTCAACTTTTATTTATAAACATTGATGTGTAAATTATGTCATTTAAATATTGAACTGGAAAACGGACATAGGTGATAACATCTAAGCGCACAACTTCAAGATTCGTGTTGAACTAACCATGTTATAATTCAAAAACACATTTATATTTATATTTAGCCAGATTAACATTTAATTATGAAAACTCGAGATATAGCCTATGTAGCTTTTATTTAGAAAGCACATTGAATAAACATTAATCAAGTTAACAATTATTTGTACACCTGCTCTAACAACCTAACCAACTTTTAATTAGCAAATTTGAATCAATCTTGAACATTAAGCAAATTAAGTTTGATGATGAAAAGCCGAGGTACAACTCTATTTCATTTTATTTAGAAAGACATTCAAATATGCATTAATCAAATTAATATAAAATTTATTTTCAAAAACTTGCATGTTGGAAAACATCAGTACTAACATTTACTTTATGTTATTATGAACCTAACGCAATTTCAACGGATCAAACGGAGCTAAAACGTGGAATCTACGGCTTAAACAAGATTACAGGGGTCTAAACGCGGTTAACCGTAGACTTCAAGGGCTAGCTGAAAAGATTCCCGAGACACATTGAATAGTGCTCATGAAAAGGCTAAAGAACAGGGTTAGACATTGTTGACGCAAAAATCGGGACTTGACAGATGCGCAAACACACGAGCGAAGGCGTGGCCTTGAAAACCAGGGCGTGCCAGTCAATCTGACCTGTTGATTGACAAGGATGAAAATCGGATATTAAGAAACAGCTAAGAAGCTGATTCTGCCGTCATTGAGATCAGATATGATAGGACCGATTTCCGATATGCAGCGAAATAGCTAGAGAGCCGATTCCGATACTCAAACAACAATGAGCCGATTGAGAGCTAAGCAATAAAGACAACTATAAAAGCGATCTGATAAAGCTTAGGGTAACAACACTTAGAACGAGTTAAACAACTATTAGATGCAATCAGTGATGAAGCCTTTAACAGAGCCGATTAGATCAAGTTCTAAGCTAGATAAGGAGTGATAAAAGCTAAAAATAACAAGAAAAACTTGTATATCTAGCTAATACCGATAACTGTTGAATAAATCTAAACGAAAGCAACAGCGATGCGCCCGGATGCTAAAGTTTAGATATTACTCGGTAAGGGTGGAACTTACAAGCAAGCCTTTGGGGATCGAAATCGCCTCGACTTGCCCAGAAGAACCTGAATCCACGTACTGAGCCTTGGGGATCGAAATCGCCTCAACTCGTAAGAGAACCCGAAAAAGGAAAAAGCTTTGGCGAAGTCGCCGACATGAAAGTAAAGCAGAGGTTTGTTGTATTGAATGTGTATTATTATTCTCACGAGCCTCAGGGATTATATTTATACCCTGGAATTACAAACTGCTAGTCGACTATGACATAACTAAACTTGACGCGAAAGAAAGAAACTTCCTAATGAGTACAAGCTACAAACTATTATCTAAATGATACAAAACGGCCTACTCTTGGCCCAATTAAGCCCACGAAGTAATTATCTGAATCGGACATCGTCTGATTTTGTACATTCCGATTCTGACTCTTGTCATAGTCCTTCGATTCTGATTAAAAAAACATCTTCCTCTTTCCTTCTTGATGCCGGTCTGAGACGTGTTGAAAAACGGCGTCAACACATGCCACCCAGTTTCGGGATAAGATGTCCATGTTGTCCCAAAATTCTCGGTCCCTTTTGATTTGTTACCGTTTCATACGAAACCCTGATTTTCACTCAACCACGTGAAATTCCACTTTTACCCCCACGGGTTAGCCCTATAAATAGCTCCCTCTTCCCTTCTCCTTTCTCCCGCCGTCTTCTTCTAGTCGCCGTCTTCTTCCAACCGCCGTCTTCCCCCAGTCGCCGCCTCGTGCCATTCCGCAACAGGTCTGAGCCCTCAAGAATCTTTCGGCGATCATCTGACTCCGGCGAACACTTTCAAGCGACTTATTACTCCTAGGAGATCGCAATGGCTTCTAGTTCGTCAGGCCCCTCAGGTAACAGATTTCACTTCCGCCTCTTTGTTCTTCATTCTTCTCAAGATGTTTGTGGGTCTTATTTAAATTTCTTTTTTCTTCATTTCCTTCTCTAGGATCCTGTAAACAAGATCACAATTCCCATCCCAGAAACTCCTGGCCTCTTTATTTTGGGTCCGATTGGCCACGAAGATCCAACCGATTTCATTAACATGGAAACCAATCGTCTCCCTTCCAAGAATTTATCAGATCCCCTCCCTTTATGGAAAGACACTTTCCGATCTTGGCCAACAGTAATTGCGGGATGGAAGAACTGGTATCTCCGTATGAGCAGCAAACGCACCGATTGGGAAACCTACTCAATCGGTCAATGTCTCACTCTGTCTTTATCAGATATCAAGAAAAACGAACCACTCTTGATGGCCGCCTCTCATTTTTGGTCCGATGCTCTGAATGCCTTCCTATTTGGTCATGGCCCGATGTCGCCTTCATTGCTTGATGTAGTCATGCTGACAGGCCTCAATATTACATCCACAACCCGATCCGACAGCTTGGCTAAGCCATCGAGGTACCTTCTTGGAAAGATTACATCTCCACCTATTCAAAGACTGAAGGAGCCATCGACCACAGAGAGTATTCAGCTTTTCTACTCATGTGGCTAGAGAAGTTCATATTTTGCAGTAAAAGCTTTCGCCCCTTCCATCAGATACCAAAAAATAGCAGAGTATTTGGCATCAGGCAATCACTTTCCATTGGGCAAGTACCTTCTTGGATCGATCTATTATTTATTGCATGAAGTATCGGTCCGATTAAGGAAAGGTGAACCGATTACATGCCTTGGAGGCCCCTGGTGGCTCATAAACTTATGGATGAACTTGCATATGCATAAGGCTTTCAAAGCAAATCTTTTTGATCAAAGATTTCCATCAATTAAGCAAAAGGAACCAAGATTGTTCTCTGCAGATGCACATCTTTTGGAGAAGCTGCTGCAACCCTTGAACATGCCTACGAATTCTACTATCGTTCGGTGATAGCATGACAATTAGGTTTTGTTCAAGCTCCGATCAAATTGTATTTCGCCTGATCTGATCAAGTATCGGACCAGAGCTGAAAACGGTATCGGCCTTCTGTCGTCTCCTAGACCGAGTTCCTGACCTGAGCATATCTGATTTGGATACATGGAAGTTAGCAGGCATTGCTTCCGCAGTTACGCCAACTTGCAAAAGCTGGTGGGCTGAATGGTCGCAACACCTGTTCTGTGAGCCAGCTTCTTTATATTGCAAAATGTTCGATCCCAACTTCTCCACCAGTTCAAAGGTACTTACGAGCCTTATCACCAATTTTTCAAACCTCTCGTCATTCTTACCACTGAATTTTTTACATGCAGGAAAAGAAAATTTTTCCTCCAAGCACAAGCAAGAGCGGCCAACCGATTCATTACGCCCCTCCAACAGATAGTCCCCACATTGGTCATGAAGCCCCATCGGCAGACGATATCCTCAAAGGGAAATTGGTTAAACGCAAGACTGGCACCACGTCAAAACGTACATCCAAGAAAACCAAAGTGGTGGTCGATGTCAAATCGTTAGCTACCATGCTTGCCGATGCGATTCAAGACTCAACACATCAACTTTTACCGACACCAGGTACCGATTCTTTGCCAATCAAAACTCTTTTTCTTGTATATTATTATTATTATTATTATTCTTTAAAAATCCTGACAATTTTCAAAGAACAAGTCGATGAGGAAAACCTAGGACCGAACTCCCCTCAAGCACCTCGTCAAGACTCCCTAGCTTCCTTATCATCAAATCATCCTGTACCCAATCTGATAGGTAATACTAAAGAACCTATTCTAACACTCATTCGACATCGGTCAATTTTATTTAACTTCACAATTGCTTTCTTTCAGAGAAAACAACCGATCATCTTCCGGAAGAATCGGCGATTCAGACAACCGAGAGTCATCTTCGGCAAGAGACAGAGATGACAGCTCCTCGGCAGATACTGGTAATTTCACCTAAAGCTTACCTATTAAGCATCTGATCTCCTAACACCTTTCTCTTTGTTCCAGAACGAATCGGCTGGAACTTCTTCTATTGCTGAAGAACAAAACCGATCGGAACTTCATCCGATTCCATTACCAAGGCAGCCGACTCAGTTTGATGAAATAAATCTGAAACAGGTCATCCACTATCCCTTTGTTCGATTATTCGCTCTTCCTTCCTTTTTCCAATCTGATAAAATCTTTCATTTTCAGGCTCAGGACTCAATTGACAATAGTCTCTTTGATTTCCCAATCAAAGGCCTTCTGGATGAAGATGAAGTGCAATCGGTCGATAGAGAAACCCCATCAACTACCGTCATTCAGTCATCCAATGTCGATATCCCAACACTTCCGACTGATGTCCTAGAATAAACTATCGGACCTGAAAGTTTTGCTAGAACAAGACACTTCTGTATTGATTCAAGATGCTGGACCGATCCGATCGATCCTTTACCAACTACGGCCGTATCTCAGCCATCAAGTCCAAACTGCTGTTATCCCGGCTGCCTATATCGAAGGTCATCAGATTTCATTTATCGAAGCTCAACAGAAGATATCCGATCAGCAAAATCGGGAATCATTACTAAGAAATCTGAAGAGAAGAGGGACTTTGGCCAATACTACTAAGGATCGGATTAAATTCCTTGAATCAAGCCGCCATCCATAGTAGCAAAAATTGATGAGCTAAAGGCCTGTAAAGTAGAATTGGTAAACGAGCTTCGATCGGTCAGCCAAAAGCTTGAAGAAGAAGAAAAAGAGACTGCAGCAACTTCCGGTTATGATCGAAGATCTCACCAAGACCCTTAAAGCCCAGGCGTCCGATGCCCTCAGGTTCCATAGAAGTATCCCAGCACAACAAGGCTCTATCGAATCTTATCAGCGCGTCATCAATGACATCGATCAGATCCGCCAACGTGCATTAAATGCAGTCCAATCTCTGCTGTAATGACTTGTAATTCGGTTGTAAAACATTTATGGGCTCGTAATGAATACTGTCTCCTAGCAGATTTGACCTTCGACTGCATGCTTTTAACTTATGCGTGATCCCTTGACTGATTTCCTGGTCTCTGCCATCAATTCGCATTGATGTTCCATATGATTCGCAGGCTTTCTCAGTCTCTCTGTAATCGAGAATTTTAATGCCACTTCATAAATGCTCTTGACTGAAAATCTCTATAAATAGGAACATCACACCAATCCTCCTTCATACATCAAACGCATCAATTCTTTATGAGGAAATGGCGTCGTTTCAACAGGTAAAAGTTTTTGAACTCACCCATCCTTCAACGTTTTCTCTAACCTTGATTTCTTTCAAATAAACCATAGACTCAATAGAATCATCGCATCGCTTCAAGCTGGTAATCCTCTTTTTGCAGGAGATGAACACTTCCTCCAAGGTCATGCCGAATAAATCAAAGAAATACTACCCACAGACATTATTTCTGTGCTTCGTTCGATCTTTGCCAACACCATGCCCCCCGGTGGAATCCTCCAAGTTCACCGTCAAATCCAAGCCCTTCAACTCTCGCTCTCCCTTCTTGAAGAACAACTCGTTCGTCTAGAATCGAGGAGAAACCTGATAATAATCTCGGAGAACCTCATAAACTTGACCCGGGCTTCAAGAGATGGAACTGCAAGAATCCTTCAAGAACAGCAAGAGATCGCCGCATCTTCTGAACAACACGAAAACCACCTGAGGGCAATCGAAATAATCCAAGAGTATCTAGACTCCCTATAATTTTTACTTTTATATATTTTTTATTTTTGCACTAAGAGCGATGTATATCACATCGGCCATGTATCCTCCGATTTAGATGAAATCGGACTAGGAACTTTCAAAACAGTAAAATATCCGATTCGCTCAACCTTGCATGTATTTTTAGCATTTCCCAATCAGTAATTGGCTTATGAATCTACCCAAATACTAGGGTAATATTTCTTCAAGTATTTTCCATTCAGAGCTCTTGTAAATATCTCTCCTTCAAGTGTTTCCAAGATGTAAGCATTGCCCGATGCACAACAATGGATCCGATACGGTCCTTCCCAAGTTGGAGACCACTTTACAAACTTAGAATCTTTCGATCCGATTGGTAATATTAATTTCCAAACTGAGATCTCCTTCAACAAAACTCTTAATTTTTACTTTTTTATCATACCATCGAGCCACACGTGCCTTGTCCTTTTCAATATTACTCAAAGCCCTCAAACGATGACCCGCCAAATCTTCTAATTCCTCCTTCATCAAAATAGCATAATTATCGGTCAAATCATTTTGAAGGTCGATACGCTGAGATCCAGTTATAATTTCCCAAGGTAAAACAGTATCATGACCATATACTAGTTGATAGGGAGACAATTTTGTAGCACCATGACAAGCCATCCGATATGCCCTCGAGGACTCGCTCAAAGTAGTATGCCATCTCCTAGGATTTTCTTCGATTTTCCTCATGATCAACTTAATTATTCCTTTATTTGAAGATTTGGCTTGATCGTTGGCTTGAGCATAATAAGGAGAAGAATTCAACAACTTGATCCCCATGCTTGACGCGAACTCTTCGAATTCCCCGGAAATAAACATAGTCCCTTGATCAGTAGTAATGGTTTGAGGAATACCAAATCGGTAGATAATATGCTCCTTAACAAACTCGATCATATCAACCGATGTTACATTTTTCAAGGGAATAGCCTCAACCCATTTAGTAAAATAATCAGTGGCTACCACTATGAATTTGTGATTCTTGCTGGACGGTGGATTAATCTGCCCAATCAAATCAATTCCCCATCCTCTAAACGGCCATGGCTTAACAATTGGATTCATAGCCGAAGTTGGAGCTCTTTGGACATTGCCAAATTTTTGACAATCTTGGCAACCTTTATACTATCGAAAGCAATCCTCAAGTATAGTCGGCCAATAGTATCCATTCTATCGGATCATCCATTTCATTTTAAAAGCCGTCTGATGTGCTCCACAAACGCCTTCATGAATTTCGCCCATCAACAGTTTAGCTTCTTCAGAACCGATACATCTAAGCAAAACACCGTCAAGAGTTCGATAATATAATTTATCATCCATTAGAACATACTTGATCGCTTGCAATCTTACACGCCTATCAGTTTTCTTAGACGGATCCTTTAAATAATCAAATATTTCCTTCCTCCAATCACCATCGTCCAAATCTGATTCTAATACATCTTGAATCGGTCGATATCCTGAAGCACTTTGAGCCAACCGATTAGCTTCATGATTATGTAACTTCAGAATATGTTCAATTTTCACCATCTTAAATTCTTTAAACAGTCGGAGACACTCATCACGATATCCCAAGAGAATATCATCATTGCATTCATACTCTTTAGCCAATTGTTTTACAACTAGCATTGAATCTCCGAATATCTCAACAGCATCGGCCTTGACTTCCCTTAATAATTGCAAACCCTTTAGAACAGCCCGATACTTCGCTTGATTGTTAGTGGCAGTCTTTTCAATCGGTAATGCAAAATCGAAGCTTGCCCCCCTAGGCGAGATGAGCACAATACCAATACCCGATCCGATTCCACAAGCCGATCCATCAAAGAACAAAATCTAAGGAACTAGCTCAACCATGATCATATCCGATCCACAATGTTGGACAACAAAATCAGCCAATATTTGTCCTTTAATAGCCTTAGTAGATTCATAATGCAAAACGAATTTTGAAAGGGCCAGAATCCACTTACCGATTCTTCCATTCAAAATCGGTAGAGACAACATATATCGAACTATGTCATCTTTGCTAACAACAATGCACTCAGCCGATAACAAATAATACCTTAACTTAGTACAAGAAAAATATAAACACAAACACAACTTTTCAACAGGAGAATATCGTGTTTCTGCATCCAAGAGTCTTCTACTTACGAAATAAACAACTCATTCTTTCCCCCAAACTCCTGAATCAGAGCTGATCTAATTGGAGTTTCACTAGCCGATAAATATAATTTAAATGGATTACCTTTTTGTGGAGGAACCAAAATCGGAGGTGAAGTTAAATACTCTTTAATATTATCCAGAGCCACTTGCTGCTCTTTCCCCCAAACAAATTCTTGATCGGCTTTCAATTTTAACAACAGAGTGAATGACTTGATCTTTCTAGACAAATTGGATATAAATCTTCTGATAAAATTAATCTTGTCGATTAAAGATTGAAGCTCCTTTTTATTTTCTGGAGCAACAACTTTATTGATCGAACTGATGCTTTTCTGACTGATTTCAATTCCCCTTTCGTGTACCATAAACCCTAAAAACTGCCCGGCTAATACACCAAATGCACATTTGAGTGGATTCATCTTGAGACCATGCTTTCTTGTACACTCCAGTGTTCGTCGTAAATCAGATAAATGCTGTTCATAACTTCCCGATTTCACTACTACATCATCGATGTAAATCTCAACAATTTTTCCAATGATCTCATGGAAAATATAATTCATGGCCCTCTGATAAGTTGCACCAGCATTTTTAAGCCCAAAAGTCATTACAACCCACTCATATAATCCGATATGACCAGGACAACGAAAAAGCGGTTTTGTGAATATCCTCAATAGCCATCAAAATTGATTATATCCAGCATTACCATCCATGGAGCCGATAACCTTATGACCTGCGGCAGCATCAACTTGTAAATCGGCAATTGGCATTGGATATCCATCCATCGGGGTTGCCTTATTAAGATTTCTGAAATCGATACAAACTCAAAGTTTTCCATTTTTCTTATATACAGGAACGATATTAGAAATCCATTATGCATATCGACATTGTCTAATGAACTTGGCATCTATCAATTGTGTAATCTCAGCCTTGATATCATTAAGGATTTCAGGAACACATCGTCGTGCTGGCTGTTGATATGGCCGAAATCCTTGTTTGATCGGCAATCGATGTTCAACAACTGATCTATCCAAACCAGGCATCTCAGAATATTCCCAAGCAAAACAGTCTTTATACTCTCGTAGTAAAGCAATCAACTTGGTTTTGAATTCCGGATCTAATTTTGCACTTATGTATGTTGGCCTGGGTTTATCGCCATCTCCCAAATCAACTTCTTCCAATTTGTCAGTCGATGTAAACCCATATCCCAATTTCCCTTCATCTTGTTCATCTATGATTCCTGATTTATCTTGTTCTACCGATTCACTCTTATGAGATCGGTCGTTTGGCTGTCGATTTGAAAGCGAGTTATGCTCTACCGATTCAATCTTATGAGATCGGTTGTTTTGCTGCTGATCCGAGGATGAAGCAATATGATTCTTTTTATTTTCATTATTACTAACTTCAACCATATTGACTGAAAAAGATTCCTCAACAACTTCCCTTAAAGCTTCTTTTTGATCTTGTTCAAAACTTTCCGATTGATCTTGAACCGATGCTTGGGAATGCTTCAACTGATGATCTTCTTTTTGCACATTATGAACCGATAATTGGGTAATCAGAACTATTGGTTGTACAACCTGATGGGAACGTAATATTGCTCCCGACATGACTGACTTGAATGAGAATTCATCAGCCAAGGGACCTGGTGAATTTTTTGAATTTGATAATTCCTTACTTGATGCATCTGAACTATTGGCTAGAAGTTTCCTTGATATTGATTTCTTGACTGAAGAATCTCGGGCTGGCACATAGATGCTTGAATTAAATATGGTAACGCATGATACGGATCCATGAATATTAAAATTTTGTGTCCCACCGGGAGTGCCAAAAGTGTGTTGACGCAAAAATCAGGACTTGACAGATGCGCAAACACACGAGCGAAGGCGTGGCCTTGAAAACCAGGGCAGTGCCAGTCAATCTGACGTGTTGATTGACAAGGATGAAAATCGGATATTAAGAAATAGCTAAGAAGCCGATTCTGCCATCAGTGAGATCCGATATGATAGGACCGATTTCTGATATGCAGTGAAACAGCTAGAGAGCCGATTCCGATACTCAAACAGCTATGAGCGAAGATTGAGAGCTAAGCAATAAAAGACAACTATAAAAGCGATCTGATAAAGCTTAGGGTAACAACACTTAGAACGAGTTAAATAGCTATTAGATGCAATCGGTGATGAAGCCTTTAACAGAGCTGATTAGATCAAGTTCTAAGCTGGAATAAGGAGTGATAAAAGCTAAAAATAACAAGAAAAATTTGTATATCTAGCTAATACCGATAACTGTTGAATAAATCTAAACTGAAGCAACAGCGATGCGCCCAGATGCTAAAGTTTAGATATTACTCGGTAAGGGTGGAACTTACAAGCAAGCCTTTGGGGATCGAAATCGCCTCGACTTGCCCAGAAGAACCTGAATCCACGTACGAGCCTTGGGGATCGAAATCGCCTCAACTCGCAAGAGAACCCGAAAAGGAAAAAGCTTTGGCGAAGTCACTGACTTGAAAGTAAAGCAGAGGTTTGTTGTATTGAATGTGTATTATTATTCTCACGAGCCTCAGGGCTTATATTTATACCCTGGAATTACAAACTCCTAGTCGATTACGACATAACTAAACTTGACGCGAAAGAAAGAACTTTCTAAAGAGTACAAGCTACAAACTATTATCTAAAAGATACAAAACGGCCTACTCTTGGCCCAATTAATGCCCACGAAGTAATTATCTGAATCGAACATCGTCTGATTTTGTACATTCCGATTCTGACTCTTGTCGTAGTCCTCCGATTCCGATTCAAAAACCATCTTCCTCTTTCCTTCTTGATGCCGGTCTGAGACGTGTTGAAAAACGGCGTCAACAGACATGTAAAACTGTTCGGGTGGGATTTATGTGGAAGGTGGGATCTTCCTAGGGGGTTATCTGTGGATATTCCAAGACACAAAGAATATAAAGAAATTACATATTTCTTCAGGGTTTAGATCAGAAAACTGTGGGGGCATTTCTTCTTACCGTGTCCATGGCGACGGGAGTTGCTGGTGAGTCTAGGGGGCCAAATAGCCGGCGCCCTGGGCAGGGAGAGGCTCGGGCGAGCTGGGGAATGGAGAGAGGAGATCAACGGCGAGTTGGGGATGTGCTCACCGGCGGTGGGGATGAAGAATTCCGGCCGGAATTTGGCAGCGGGCGTGGAGACGGTGGAGACGGCGGCGGGCTTGGATTTCACAAGGCGGTGGCGCTCCGGTGGGTCTCCGGCGATGGGAAGGGGCTTGCCGGACTCGGCTCGACGTCGTGCAGCTCCTCGAAGTGGCGGCTTGCTCCGGCTATGCCTGTGGGCGGCGAATCGCGCGATGGCCGGCCGCGGCGCTCGGCTCCTTCCAGCTTTAGACGGCGGCGATTGCAGCGGCAGCACTGCGCGAAGGCGAAGGCGGGCGCACGGGTGGTGTAGCAGGGCACGCAGAGGCTCGGCATCGCCTTTTATAGGAGCAATAGGGAAGCAGAGGCGGCACAGGGGAAGGGGAGGCGGCGGGCTGTGGTCGGCCATTGATGGCGAGGTGTAGCAGCCGTTCGTGGTGGAGGGAGATGAAGCAACGGGGAGGGGCGATTGCTCCACTGAGCATTGAAGGCGAGTGCTGCAGTAGGGAGGGCAAGCGGCACAGGCGGCGCTCGGGTGGCGCGGCGGCGCACAGACCGGCCTGGTCAGCATGTGCGGTCGGGGGGAGGAAGATAACCCTGACGCGTGGGGCCCAGGTGGAGGAGAGGGAGGTGGGCTGAATTGGGCCGTTGCGCTGGGCCGGATGCAGTGGGCTGAGCCCAACTCATTTGGATAGGATTTCAGATTTCCTTTTTCTTTTATTTTCATAAATGCTTTCCCGTGAAAGAAAAATCCAGGACAATTCTAGATAATTTCATAAAGCCACAGAAAAGTACTCTGATAATCCCAAGCATTCCAGGAAACATTCTAGAGATAGATTGGGACACAAGAAGTCTAAATAAAATATATGGAGCTCGTGAAAAAGAATTTAGAGCCTTCTAATAAATAGATTTAGCTCTAGAAAAGTGAGAATAAATTCCAGAAGAAGATGGAAAATTCTCAAAAGAATTTGGTCAATGTCTAAACGCATTTTTAAACCTTTGCAAACAAGAAACACTAGGATGCATTGGCATGAATGCAACACTCATAGAACTGGTTTATTTAATTTAGAAAAGACAATCAATTCTTTTCCTATACTAAATTACCTGTCAACAAAATAAATGTTGAGAAAATTTTAAGGTTATGAGAAAATTGTTGATTTACTTTTCTCTCTATTCACATCCTGAAATCAGGGTGTGACAAATCTACCCCCTTAAAAGGAATCTCGTCCCGAGATTCTCAAACGCTAGCAGGAGAAAAAGGTTTAGGTGGGTAGCATCCAACACTTATTACTTCCTTCCAAATCGTTCATTCTTACATAAGCTCATCTTTTGAAGAACTTTCTTTATGCCCTCTGGTCAAGCGAATTAAATAGAGCTAGATTGATTCCATGATTGCTTTTTCTTGGCTTGATTGTAACTTTACGAGATGACCTCACTTCTTCTCAACACAATCTTTACTTGCTTGTCCAGATGTCGTTGTCTTTTGTCTATCAAAATTTTCATGGGTATCACCACAAAATTGCCCCTATTTTCTTGATATGTCTTGTGTGCTCCTCTTAGGACACTAGTTTATGTAATCATCTGTTTCACCATAACATCCTTCTCTTACTAAGGCATTCAGACTTTTCTTCCTGTACTCTGGTTTGTACTCTTGGTTTAATGGACATTGTTCAACTAGTAGTCCTTGTTTACCACAATTGTAGCATGACCATTGGAATTTGTCTAGATCTCGCTTTGCTTGGCACCTTCTAGTGTGATGACTTAACATGTTGTGGTTGCAACACTGTCACGGAATATCCCCTGATTCGTACAAAATAGTGAGTCTTCCATCTTGGCTTCCTTTTTGCTCTATCATAGCTCTCGGAATGGCTTGTGCGCGAAGATTCTTCTTACTAGAGTTTTCATGTGGAGGTTGAACAACTTTAGGCTACGGTTGGTTAGAACAAGATTGAGTATTGCTATGTGCCAATGGTTGTGGCAACTCAATCTTCTTTTGGCTTTCTTCGTTTGCTCGTTTCTTGGGTTGCTTGATTCTACTGGATTGGACTTGTTTGAACAAAATAATTCAATCATCGAATTTTATTGTCTTATTACTATCTTTGGCTTGAACAACTCCTTCTAGGACAGGATTTTGAGCAGATAACTTCCTCTTCTTATTGATATCTAACTGATAACTTATCTTGAGTCAGCAGTCATTAAGCTAGCTTCTTCCTTGAGACTTGGATGACCGTAATGCTCACAACATTTACATGTTTCAGGAGTCTCAATGTCCTCATGTTGTGTCTCCACTTCTAGCTCTGACACTCCACATATTTTCTTTTTCTATTGTTGGTTCCATGCTTCAGCAACTTGCTTCTTTACTGGTCCAGTGGGAACTTTTGCCTTGGTCCTTTCATGTTATCTGGGGGTGATGTCAGTGTTGCCTTAATCTTCTTTCTTGGTTGTTGGGGTCGTCATCAGAGTGAGGTAGATGGGAGAATAGCAAACGGCTAGGTGGCAACGGAACTAGAGTAGGGTCTTCTTTTGCTTAACTTTCTTCTACCCAAATTTACTCGTAAAAACTTAAAGGCCTTTGCTGGGGTGGAAATTGGGGTATTTTTGTTGCAATCAAGGAGACAAACCACTAAGCTATGGCATAAGATGTGATTGCTAGTTCGCTAGAGGATTTAAAACGTCGAAAGTTTAAGTTTGACCAAAGATGCTGACCAAAAAAATCCAAAATTCCATGAATTTTGTTGATTTCAAGACGGACAGTAAAAAGAATCTGAAAACGAAACTGGAAATTGTGGTAGGACGTAATCGTTCGGCGGATGGCTTTCTAGACGCCGTACAACAAGCAGTCTCGTAGTCATACACTCCCCACAAATTATCATCCACCTATATCCCTGATCGAGTAGGATACTAGGATCACAGAGGTGGGGAGGTTCCAGAGGCCCTACTCACACAACCCCTGTGCGCGCAGTAGAGCTTTGTATTTAGGATGTAGGCAGCTGCAGCAGCAGAACAAATAAAAGAGGGAGAAGAGTGATCTCCTGAACAAGAATATAGTGAATGTGCGAGAGGTGTCCAGGGGAGGGGCGCATCTTATATGGGCGCGGGAGGTACTCAAGTTCAACAAACCTGAATGCTCTAATGACTTTAATGAGCGTTAGTTACTAGTAACGATCGCATGTTAATTGTCTGTCATAAATCATTAGTAACTGCCAAGGCTTTATGTCTCATAGTAAAATTGCATTCACACTACATGAGAATATTCGTAACGGGCATAGATGGCCTTTGGTAACGGGCATTGTACCCGTTACCGATGACTGGTCATTTGTTACGGGCATCTAGTAACAACCATTACAAATAAGAGCAACCGATAACCTAAAATGGTTGTTTTTCTGGGCTCACAAAATGTTTTTAGTAACGGGCATTCATAAATGCCCGATATACCTACATGTCAGATTTGTAATAGTTGTTACAAATAGTCAGAGTCTCCGTCCTAGGCCCACTTGTCAGTTTTTGTAACGGACATCGGTAAAGAACCGTTACTGGTACACTACATAGGTACATTTTGTGATGCATGTTTTGTAACGGTCAGTTTACTTAATGCCTGTTACAAGCACATTACATAGGTAACGGTCGGTTTGTCACACCCGTTACAAATAGTCGTTAACTTGTAACGTGCTTTACCTAATACGTGTTACCTATACTTGAGCTACCCCAAGAGGGACCAACCTGTTTTCTGGCTGTATCCTGAACCAGCCAGGATTTGGCAGCGACCAGAACAAAATTTGTAAGTTCATAGGAAATTTGTAACTTCTGTATATGGTCTCCGATGGACAAAAGCTTTATAGGAAATTTGACTTTGTAGCTGAAATTTTTTCGATTTAAAGTCATTTAGATGCCCAAAACAATTCGTGTCATTCCCGCTCTTGTGACTTGAATTTTAGATTATATTCTGAATTTTGCAAATTTTCCATATGGTCTCAGATGGATAGAAACTTTATACAAAAATTGTACGTTTCGATGAGTTCTACAACTTTGTAGTTGAAAGTTTTTCGATTTAAAGTCGTTTAGATGCTCAAATAATATAACTAAGCTTCAGGCAACAAGGGTGAAAAGGAATATAACTCCCTCATGCGTGCAGGAACGACGTCTAGGTGAGATAGTAAGGAAAGCTCGCGAGAGGCAGGAGGTCGTGAGTTTGAAGGCTGGGCACCGCACGCGCGCGTATTTCACGTGAAATGCGCGTAACTTGTGAAACCGCATGCGCTCGGTATGGCCTCCTCCGCTACGATTTTTTTTTGTTATTTTTATTTGCAAATTCCTATTGTCAGTCATTCTAACCGGCACTAATTGTGCCGGTTAGAATAACTTGTCAAACGAAGCGGCCCGAAATAGCCGCTTCGGATGATTCTCTTATTCTAATAAAAAAAGGAAGCGGTGAAATAACCGTTTCGAATGAGGTTTTCACGCCGCTTAGGTTGATGGTCTCTGCAGTACTGAATGCGCGTTGGAGGTTTTCGTGCCGCTTAGATTGGTCTGCAATTGTACAAATATACACCGATGAAAATTCTTGTGAGCCTTAACACATACTCCGTATACTTACAAGCAAGAGTTGTTTTGGCGCTTTATATAGTGCAGCTAAGCTAAGCTAAGTGTGATATGCTTGAGGATATTGTTGGCCGTATACAACTTGTTATGCGCCCCCGTCTCCCTTCTTTACACAACTATAAGAGGTCATGTCCATCTTGCACTGTAGCTATAATGGAGCATTGCGCCAACTTCATGACAAAAGAAAAAGGAACAAGAAAATGTCCTTTACCGTTTGCATCGATGGCAGCCGTCGTGTTCTTCTGGTTGCTGTCGCCCTGCAGGCTATCCACAGGTGTATATCTCGTTACTGTCAACACGCATGTTCTTGTTTTCCTCGGTCGATTGTCTGATCCATCGGCCGCTCCAATGCACTATAGCCTTGCGATATGGGCCTTTTAAAGACAGGATCAGGAGAGCAAATCTAGCAGCAGCTGCAGAGAGGCACGCACGCAACAATGACGTGGCATCGGTCGCTCGTGCGCCTGCTCGTGCTCTGCCTTCTCTGTGTCGGCTCTCTCGCTGAGAAGCGGCGCTACCTCTCCGTCAGCACGGACGAGCTGTTGAGCTCCAAGGCTCACGTCGAATGCCCTCCCACGAAGAAATCAGGTACTGATGACGAATCCTCGCTACTGAGAGATCCTTATCTGTGTTGGCACGGAATTCTCGTTCACACCGGTTATTTAACCGATTTCATTTAACCAATGTAAATGAGATGGTATTCATGCCGGTTATTTAACCGGCACGTTTGACAAGTTATCATAACCAATGGATCTCGCACCTGTGTAGACAATAAATGCACAAATTCTTAAATAAAAATAACAAAAATATTTTTTCGTAGCCCGAGAAACCACCTGGAGCTGCGGTAACAAGTCACGCGTGTGGTACCCAGCCTTCGAACTCACGATCTCCTGCCTCGCGCGAGCCTTGGTTATTACCATCCCAGTTAGACATCGTTCATGCACATATGAGGGAGTTCTATTCCTTTTTTACCCTTATTGTCTAAATTTTAGATCTATTATTTGGGAATATAAGTAACTTCAAATAAAAAACTTCTAACTACAAAGTTGTAGATCTCGTCAAAATATATAAATTTCGTATATAATTTCTCTCCATCTGAGACTATATGCAAACGTTACGAAATTCAGAATACAATCTGAAATTCAAACTACAAGAGTAGAAACTAGAACAAAACGACATACTAATATTATAGTTTTGAACATCTAAACGACTTTAACTTAAAAAACATTCAACTATAAAGTTTATATCTCGTCAAAACGTACAATTTTTATATATCATTTGTCTACATCCGAGGTCATGTGTAGAAGTTATGAATATTCAAATTTTCGAGTACGTATGAGAGCCGGCACAAATGATGAGTCATTCTAAGCGGCTCCAGTTCGGGCCGGTGAGAATGACAAATTATTCGAAGCAACTTAATTTTAGGGTGGTGCGAATGACTCTTCATGGCAGCTATCGATGCGTATGATATGTTTATTCGTGCCAGCTCTAGTTTACACCGATACGAATGACTTATTCGAAGCGATCCATTTATGATCGGCACGACTCAAAAGCTTGTAGCACACTGGCAGCACACATTATATGTCAGGCCCACCAAAGGAAAATAGTTGGGTTTTATTGGGTTTTGTGCTATAAGCACGGTGGTAATGGGCCATGGCCCTTATGCCTTCTTTACGATCCAACTCGGCCCTAATCATTTGTAGGCCAAATTTGTATATAATTTCGATCCGATCCGTTTAGGGTCCGATCCTTAAATTTACTAGTATAAAAAGTTAGGCCCATTACCACCCCTAGCTATAAGCTAATGAGTTGTACAAATAAGAGTAAATTGCACCAACGATACAACAACTTGTTAGGTGGATGCAAATTAGTCCAACACCTTGTAAAATGCTTAATTTAATGCAATAACTTGATATGTGGGTGTACATTGGTCCAACAACTTGCAAAATGCTCAATATAGTGCAATAACTTGACAAATTGGTGCATCTGTAGTCCAAACATTACAACGACAATGTATTAAGCCAAATGGATGGGCCTAGATTTTTTCCAGTCAATAGCTCTTAATTTTAGTCAATAAAAATTATTAATTATGATCAACTGTGTACATAATTTATTTATTCATTATAATCCCAACTATTTAGAACTAGTATCATCTAGAGGCTAAAGTTTATAACAGAGAGCCTATGACCTTAGATTTTTACTGGTCAAATATATTGCCATTGCGATAAGAATGTTAGTAGCCAAATAATACTCAATAATTTATTCTGACGTGAATATATTCTTTTTACCATCAATTGCGACCCGTCGTTAGAAAATACATTGTCATTGTAAGGTTTGGACTGCAGATGCACCAATTTGTCAATTTATTGCACTAAATTGAACATTTTACAAGTTGTTTGACTAATCTACACCTACTTGTCAAGTTATTGTAGTAAATTGATCATTTACAATATGTTGGACCAATTTACACTCACATGACAACTTGTTGTATGGCGGGTGCAATTTACTCTACAAATAATCATACAAAAGCATTCAACATCTAGCCACTAGAAGATATCAGATGTATTAAAGACTTCAACTAATATTGTAGTAGGGAGGTGACTGCAAAAGCATTCAGATTGAAACGTCGATCTAATTGTACCATAGTGGAATAACCTGATAACACATAAAAGGAAAAACAAATATGACTATGGAAATTATGCATGTTTGCCTAATATCATGGTAATCGTCTTGATTTTATATGTTAACTTTCGTACTTCTAAGTGGAAATTATGCATGTTTGGCTAATATCATGGTAAGCATTTCACTGTTTTGTATGATTTAATATGGTTTCTTGATTCCAGCTAACCTGTATTTTCAACCCAATATGTTCCTTGTAAAATAGGATGAAGATCACTAAAAAGAATGTTGTGATATGTTCCCTACAAACATTCCTTAATTTGAGTAGCAACTCACTCTAAGAAGCAAATTTATTTTTTGAATATATCAAAGATGGACTTTCTTTACCTAACAAATTTCAAAACCATCGGATTCGAGAAACATTCATAGCACGAAAGGGCATCTAGTCTAAGTAGTTAGAGCACCTAAATTCGACTCTTCATGGAAACGAATTTTGTATTAAAAATCATTTACACCTGTCCTAGGCCGGTCATCACCGATTTTCAACAATTGATACATCTATTGTCTGAGACTTAGACTTTGGAATATAAATGACTGATAAATTTGCATACATGGCAATTGAGAATAACACTGTCACTTAACTCCTGCATTCCAATGTCGCGCAGTTACAACTTCTGGCAACAAGCTCACGATCCCTGCTAGCTGCGGCATTCCAAAATGCTGCGGCGCCGGTGAGTCCATCGGACGGCACGTCATCAACCATGACATAAACCGGCTGAGCACTCTCCTCCAGAGGTCCTCCGCCTCATCAGCTGCACCAGCTTCGTTAAAAGGCCCCATCCCGGGGACCATAATTGATCCATTCCCCTTCCCTTCAGCTCCATCACCAGATAGTCACATCCCCTTGTTTCCGTTGCCTCCAGCTCCATCAACAGATGGTCGCATACCCTGGTTCCCATTGCCTCCAGCTCCATCACCAGATGGTCGCATCCCGTGGTTTCCATTGCCTCCAGCTCCATCAACAGATGGTCGCATACCCTGGTTTCCATTGCCTCCGACTCCATCACCGGATGGTCGCATCCCGTGGTTTCCATTGCCTCCAGCTCCATCAGCAGATAGTCGCATACCCTGGTTTCCATTGCCTCCAGCTCCGTCGGCACACCCCATCCCGGGGATTCCATTTCCATTCCCTCAAGCTCCGTCACCAGATGGTCCCATCCCCTGGATTCCAGTTCCTATTTCTCCAATTACATTTCCTCCGATCACAATTCCTCCAATTCCGTCGGCACGGCCCCCCTTCTCTGCGATTCCCTTTCCTCCAATTCCGTCGGCACGGCCCCCCTTCCCTGCGATTCCATTTCCTCCAATTACAATTCCTCCAATTCCGTCGGCACGGCCCCCGATCCATGCGATTCCATTTCCATTTCCTCCAGCTCCGCCAATTGTTCCCAGAATCCCCATCTCATCTCCTCCGGCAGCGCCACCAACGGAGCCGCCGGCGGTGACGATCCCTGACAGCTCCGGAGCGTACCTTGACACGCTGGAGTTTGTGGTCACCGTTGGCTTCGGCACGCCGGGCCGCGCCTATGCCGTCGTGTTCGACACCGGCAGCGACTTGTCGTGGATCCAGTGCCAACCCTGCTCGGGCCACTGCTACAAGCAGCACGACCCGATCTTCGACCCGACCAAGTCCGCCTCCTACGCCGCCGTCCCCTGCGGCCACCCGGAGTGCAAGGCCGCCGGCGGTGCCTGCGACCCCAAGGGCACCTGCACCTACACAGTCGAGTACGGCGACGAGTCGTCCACCACCGGGGTCCTGTCCCACGAGACGCTGTCCCTCACCAACTCGAGCGCCCTCCACGGCTTCGTGTTCGGCTGCGGCGAGAAGAACACCGGCTCCTTCGGCGACGTCGACGGGCTCATCGGCCTCGGCCGCGGCAAGTTCTCCCTCTCCTCGCAGGCAGCGCCGTCGCTGGGCGCCACGTTCTCCTACTGCCTGCCGTCGCACAACGGCACGCAAGGGTACCTCACCATCGGCACGACGCCGGTGTCCAACAAGGCGGCGTACACGAAGATGATTCAGAAGCCGGAGTACTCTTCCTTCTACTTCGTCGAGCTCGTCTCCATCGACATCGGCGGGTACGTCCTGCCGGTGCCGCCGACGGTGTTCACGAGCGTGGGCACGCTGCTCGACTCCGGCACGGTCCTCACGTACCTCCCGAAGGAGGCGTACACCTCGCTCCGGGACAGGTTCAGGTTCACCATGAAGCAGTACAAGCCGGCGCCGGCGCAGGACATCCTCGACACCTGCTACGACTTCACGGGGCAGCCGGCCATCTTCGCACCGGCCGTGTCCTTCAAGTTCAGCGACGGCGCCGTGTTCGACCTCGACTTCTTCGGGGTCCTGCTGTTCCCGGACCCCAGCGTGGCCGTCGGGTGCCTCGCGTTCGCGGCGAGGCCGTCGACGATGCCGTTCAACATCTTCGGCAACACGCAGCAGCGGTCGGCCGAGGTGATCTACGACGTTGCCGCGGAGAAGATCGGGTTCGTCCCGGCTAGTTGCTGATCGATCGATCGTTGTTGTTTATTGTATTGGTTGGAGAATAAGCGAAGAGCCTAGTGTCGTCTCAGATGTATTTTGCTTTGTTCCATGGTGTTTCTAGCTAGGAGCCTAGAAACAATTAGGGTGAACATGATACGTGCATGCCTGCGTGCTTTGGTTTGTATAATAATCAATTCTGCTGGAGTGTTTGAGAACACTGTTTATGAATGCGTGTAGCCATATAGAGGAGAATAGGGCCATACCCATACAACGGGGATATTGTTCTGCTACCTCCATCATAGAATGCAGCTGCGTTTAGGTTTTTCAAAATCAAACAGATGTAACTCCACTAAAAAATATATTTTTTAAATATGGAAAAGTTACAGTTTGATGATTAGTCTGTTGAAATCATATTTACGTTATCAATCTTTATAATTTTTTGCTATTGTCACACCCGGTTCTGAAAAACAAAACCGAGTGCGCACCGTATGTGTGCCAGGATCAAGTTTCACACATACGGCAAACAAAGAGTGAATAATAGAGATAGTATCACGTAAAACAAAATGAATCAGAGAATTACACAGCTCAAATCATGGAAACGGAGGCTCCAACTCCACAAGCAGACGACCGGGGGTTGCGTACACCTAGAACTCAGCAAGGCAAGGTCTTTAGTGAACTCTACAGTAGCTTCCTTCTTCTGAGCAACATTGTTTATAGCAATGGTGAGCACATGTCGTACTCAGCAAGTGTGGGAAAGTATGAATGCAAGGCTAATTCAAGGAGAGGCTGAGGGTTTAAAGCGGTAAGCAATTTTAGTTGGTCAATCTTTTATTAGCATCTATTTACTATGATATAAATATATACCAAACCACATTAATAAACAGAGCGCCATAAGCATATGGCACAACAAGAACCACGATTTAAGTCCATCTTTAAGTTCAATTATCATGTGAGTGTCCAGGCCGCTCTTGACCGTGAGCACTGCTGTTATAACAGTTTTACACTCTGCAGAGGTTGTACACTTTCACCATAAGTCGCGTAAAAGTTCAATAGAACTTTAAACCCAACCATGCAGCACCACACAGGCGCATATCACACTACCGAGGTGTGACTGCATAGGGACGCTACGAGGCCTTTACAAAGATTCCCTAGTAAGGATAGCTCGCTAAGGATTCAAAATCAGCGTGATGTATAAACCTCTCCAATGGGCACACCTTAGCAAAGACTTCCTCCCAAATAGGGGCCGGGTTATACACAAACTACAGTCTCCCCCTCTTGCCTCTTACGAGTAAAGCTACCACAAACTAGAGTGTCTAATTATTCAGCCAAGACCAGAGCCCATTAGTCTTATGGTTGTACTGTTTTCCCGGGTGGTTCTCCATGTTCCGATTAAATCATATAATCTTGTATTAACCAGAGGTATAGCATAAAGTAAAGCAATTTTATCATTAATGTTCATTAGAACCACCATAACCCAAATAGAGCAACTAGCAGTGCTACCCAACAAAAAGATAAACCCAGGCAGACAAGGAATAAGCATAAAAGACTAGGCACTCCTTAATAGGACCCATCAATATTAAATGCAAGCACATGCAATGGTGATTAAGTAAACTTGTTGGGACAAAAGCATAAGGACACATTTGCCTTAAATCCAGAGAATAGCTGCTCAAAATATTCTTCAACTCTTCAGGCTCTCGAACCGCGTTCCTTCTACTCGCAGCAATCATCCAAGCAAAGCAAACATTCTAGAGCAAGCAAACAAAAACAACTAAGAACAATACACCAATCAAAATAAAAGCTTTAAAAGAGCGTACTAAACGATGGGGCTCGTTTCTACAAACGCAAAGACGCAGGGAACGCTGGAACTGCGATTATAAACAAACTAACGAAAGATTTTAATTATCCAAACCAGAGCTAGGTGCTTCATTTATTTTAATTATCAAGACATAATTATATTAGAATTAACTCCAATTATATTTGTAATTGAAAAGCCATAGTAACTTAGCCATATTTTATTTGCAATTGTTTATGTACATATTATACCAATTAAACAATTAACTTTAGAAAAGAAAGGTATATGAAACATCTAATCGAATAATTTTATTACATGTGTTCAGCTAAGCAAATTACATTTGGAAATACAGTTATGTAGACATTAATCATATTAACTTTATTTAAGAAAACGAAGTATAAGCCTAATCATATTTTATTTAGAAAAGGCTTGTAAAGTAAGCATTAATCACATTACCATTTAATTTGTAAAGCCGAGATATTGCCTAATTAAATTTTATTCAGAAAAGATAATTCCATAAACATTAATCAAATTAAACTTTATTATAAAACACGCATTGTAGAGCTATATAGATTTTAATTGCAAAATATGCCTATAAACATTTAATCAAATTAATATATAAAATTAATTTAGGAAAACACATCTATCATGAACAACATCATTAACACGTAATTTAAGTGATTACAAGTCTAACGAAACGAAAACGGATCGAAACGGATTTAAAACATGGAAGTTATACCTAAAACAAGGCTGCAGGGACTTGATCGCGATTAACCGTAGATTCCAGGGGCTAGCTGAGAAGATTTCTGAGACTCAGTGAATAGTCGCCGAGAATAGGAAAAATTCGGGGTTAGACCTGCAAGAGGATCAAGACCGGGTTAGATTGAAAGGATCTAATCTTTTCAGGGGGTTTTATGGAAGATTGCCAAGAGACAAACCTTTGATAAAAGATTACAAATTCATCTAGGGACCTAACCGCAAAAAGGTCATCTTCTACCTCTGGTTGCCAAGGCCGGCGGCACTTGCCGCTCGGCTCGCCGGCGATTGGCGCCGCGGGGGTCCCGTCCGAGGTGGGGAATACGGAGAGGAGGATGAGCGGATCACTTTGAGATCCTCGTCGGTGGCGGGGGTGGACGGTGTCGGCCGGATTTTGGCCGGCGGCCGGCGGCTCGATTTGCACATGGCGGCGGCGCTACGACGGTCGACGGGCGGCGAGGAGGGGCGAAGGACGTGCGGCTCGGCGCGGCGAACTTCATGGCGACGGCAGCATCCGCCGGGGGTCAGCGAGGCCGGCGAATCGGCGCGGCGGCGCAGCTCCACAGCGTCCAACGGCGGCGGCGCGGTGGCGGCGCAGCGCGCTAGGCGAGGAGGGACAAGGCGGAGGCGACGGCGCAGAGCGACAGCAGGAGGGCGCGAAGGCTCGGCGCGGCGGCTTTATAGGGCGCGCGGGCCCATGCCTTTCGTGGCGCGCACGCCGAGGAGGAGGCAGCGGCGGCGCAGCGCGCTCGGCGCTGAACTGGGCCGGGACGGCTCGGCCCGTTAGAGTTTCTTTCTTTTTTTTAAAAAATAATATTTCCTGCACAAAACAAATCCGAGAAAATTCTAGGAAATGTTTTTAAAGCACGAAAAATACTCAGCAAGGCCCGAAAAATCCACGAAATATCCTAGAGATAGATTGGGACACGAGGAGTCCAAATAAAATATTTAGAGCTCGTGAAAAGGATTTAAGAGCCTTCTAATAAATACATTTTGCTCTAAGAAAAAGGAGAATTAATTCTAGAAAAGTCTAGAAAATTCTCAGAGGAACCTAAATGTTAGATAAACGCATTTTCAAAACTTCGCACTCATGAAACACGAGGATGCAGCGGCATGAATGCAACACTCCGATAACAATTTATTTAATTATAGAAATCAAACAATTGTTTTTCCTTCTATGCTAAATTATCTTTAAAATACATAAATGTTGGAAAATTTTAAAATTGAGAGAAAATCGTTGTACTAATTTTTTTAAAATTTACATCCTGAAATTGGAGAATTTCAGGGTGTGACAAAACTACCCCCTTAAAAGGAATCTCGTCTCGAGATTCAAAGAAAGAAGAAACAAGGAGGAGACAGATAAACAGGATTAGCGTCGAGCCAGGCAAAAGCTTGAGTCTTCATCTTTTCTTGTTTTCTTCAACTTGCTTCCATCTGGTCGGTGATGACAATGATGATCTCTATTTGTCGACATTGGCGTTGCCTTCAGCTTTCTTCTCTATGATCTCCATAGAAACAACAGATAGAAAGGAGAAAGACAAGGAGTTGGAAGGTAAAAGAAGAACCCAACTAGACAACTAGTGTTATTGTAAGTATAAGACCCACAATACACCAACAATCAATTCAAAGAATCAAATCAAACCTGATCATAAAACAAACATCATCATTCAAGCACGGGAATCCACCACTCAGCACAACAAGAACGATCTAAACGTTGTTAGTAAGGGAGAAAGGGTTATCCTAAGCATGAGGTTTCTCTTTAGGAAAAGTTGAATAAATGAGGAAGCAAGGGAATAAAGAGTGAAATAGAAATTTAAATGAGTAAAAGAATGATTAAGATTAAGAATAAAAGAGAAGGATTATATAAATTGGATTCAGGATGATAATCATGGCAGATTCAGACTTTTCAAAAGACAGGAACATAGCTCTCTGTCCGAAAGTCCAAAAATCGTGAAAAATTACCAGAAAGTAGCCCATCAAAATCTGAATCCAGAAAAACTGGTTTGATCTCAAACCGAGACTTGTAGTTCCAGAATTAATTCGAACAGTACAGCAAGGTCAGGCGGCAACGCCAACAGATTTGAGAATGGTAAAATCATTAACACGGGAGTGAATGATCAAGGGAGAGATAAAAGTAGATAGGCAAGGATTAAAAATTTAGTAAAAGCACGACAAGGATGGGTAATAAATAACAAGGGTTGAGTTTGTGAATTAAATTATCAAGAATGAGATAAGTCGACAAGGAGAAGGTCAAGGATTGGATACGGACAAGTTTCATAGAGAAATAGACCTTAGAAAACAACCATTGCTATCTAGGCTTACGTCCTACGGTCGATACAGCTCTGATACCACTTTGTCACACCCGGTTCTGAAAAACAAAACCGAGTGCGCACCGTATGTGTGCCAGGATCAACTTTCACACATACGGCGAACAAAAAGTGAATAATAGAGATAGTATCACGTAAAACAAAATGAATCAGAGAATTACACACCTCAAATCCTGGAAACGAGGCTCCAACTCCACAAGTAGACGACCGGGGGTTGCGTACACCTAGAACTCAGCAAGGTCTTTAGTGAACTCCACAGTAGCTTCCTTCTTCTGAGCAATATTGTTTATAGCAAGGGTGAGCACATGTCGTACTCAGCAAGAGTGGGAAAGTATGAATGCAAGGCTAATTCAAGGAGAGGCTGAGGGTTTAAAGCGGTAAGCAATTTTAGTTGGTCAATCTTTTATTAGCATCTATTTACTATGATATAAATATATACCAAACCACATTAATAAACAGAGCGCCATAAGCACATGGCACAACGAGAACTAAGATTTAAGTCCATCTTCAAGTTCAATTATCATGTGAGTGTCCAGGCCGCTCTTGACCGTGAGCACGGCTGTTATAATAGTTTTACACTCTGCAGAGGTTGTACACTTTCACCATAAGTCGCGTAAAAGTTCAATAGAACTTTAAACCCAACCATGCGGCACCACACAGGCGCATATCACACTACCGAGGTGTGACTGCATAGGGACGCTACGAGGCCTTTACAAAGATTCCCTAGTAAGGATAGCTCGCTAAGGATTCAAAATCAGCATGATGTATAAACCTCTCCAATGGGCACACCTTAGCAAAGGCTTCCTCCCAAATAGGGGCCGGGTTATACACCAACTACTGTCTCCCCCTCTTGCCTCTTACGAGTAAAGCTACCACAAACTAGAGTCTCTAATTATTCAGCCAAGACCAGAGCCCATTAGTCTTATGGTTGTACTGTTTTCCCGGGTGGTTCTCCATGTTCCGATTAAATCATATGATCTTGTATTAACTAGAGGTATAGCATAAAGTAAAGCAAGTTTATCATTAATGTTCATTAGAACCACCATAACCCAAATAGAGCAACTAGCAGTGCTACCCAACAAAAAGATAAACCCAGGCAGACAAGGAATAAGCATAAAAGACTAGGCACTCCTTAATAGGACCCATCAATATTAAATGCAAGCACATGCAATGGTGATTAAGTAAAGTTATTGGGACAAAAGTATAAGGACACACTTGCCTTAAATCTAGAGAATAGCTGCTCAGAATATTCTTCAACTCTTCAGGCTCTCGAACCGCGTTCCTTCTACTCGCAGCAATCATCCAAGCAAAGCAAACATTCTAGAGCAAGCAAACAAAGACAACTAAGAACAATACACCAATCAAAATAAAAGCTTTAAAAGAGCGTACTAAACGATGGGGCTCGTTTCTACAAACGCAAAGACGCAGGGAACGCTGGAACTGCGAATATAAACAAACTAACGAAAGATTTTAATTATCCAAACCAGAGCTAGGTGCTTCATTTATTTTAATTATCAAGACATAATTATATTAGAATTAACTCCAATTATATTTGTAATTGAAAAGCCATAGTAACTTAGCCATATTTTATTTGCAATTGTTTATGTACAGATTGTACCAATTAAACAATTAACTTTAGAAAAGAAAGGTATATGAAACACCTAATCGAATAATTTTATTACATGTGTTCAGCTAAGCAAATTACATTTGGAAATACAGTTATGTAGACATTAACCATATTAACTTTATTTAAGAAAACGAAGTATAAGCCTAATCATATTTTATTTAGAGAAGGCATGTAAAGTAAGCATTAATCACATTAACATTTAATTTGTAAAGCCGAGATATTGCCTAATTAAATTTTATTCAGAAAAGATAATTCCATACCCATTAATCAAATTAAACTTTATTATAAAACACGCATTGTAGAGCTATATAGATTTTAATTGCAAAATATGCCTATAAACAATTAATCAAATTAATATATAAAATTAATTTAGAAAAACACAACTATCATGAACAACATCACTAACACGTAATTTAAGTGATTACGAGTCTAACGAAACGAAAACGGATCGAAACGGATTTAAAACGTGGAAGTTATACCTAAAACAAGGCTGCAGGGACTTGATCGCGATTAACCGTAGATTGCAGGGGCTAGCTGAGAAGATTTCCGAGACTCAGTGAATAGTCGCCGAGAATAGGAAAAATTTCGGGGTTAGATCTGCAAAAGGATCAGGGCCGGGTTAGATTGAAAGGATCTAATCTTTTCAGGGAGTTTTATGGAAGATTGCCAAGAGACAAAACTTTGATAAAAGATTACAGATTCATCTAGGGACCTAACCGCAAAAAGGTCATCTTCTACCTCTGTTTGCCAAGGCCGGCGGCACTGGCCGCTCGACTCGCCGGCGATTGGCGTCGCGAGGGTCCCGTCCGAGGTAGGGAATACGGAGAGGAGGATGAGGGGATCACTTTGAGATGCTCGTCGGTGGCGGGGGTGGACGGTGTCGGCCAGATTTTGCCCGGCGGCGTGACGGCGGCCGGCGGCTCGATTTGCACATGGCGGCGGCGCTCCGACGGTCGACAGGCGGTGAGGAGGGGCGGAGGACGTGCGGCTCGGCACGGCGAACTTCATGGCGACGGCGGCATCCGCCGGGGGTCAGCGAGGCCGGCGAATCGGCGCGGCGGCGCAGCTCCACAGCCTCCAACGGCGGCGGCGCGGCGGCGGCGCAACGCGCTAGGCGAGGAGGGACGAGGCGGAGGCGACGGCGCAGAGCGGCAGCAGGAGGGCGCGGAGGCTCGACGCGGCGGCTTTATAGGGCGCGCGGGCCCACGCCTTTCGTGGCGCGCACGCCGAGGAGGAGGCGGCGGCGGCGCAGCGCGCTCGGCGCTGAACTGGGCCAGGACGGGCCCTGGCGGGTCGGGCCGGGACGGCTCGGCCCGTTAGGGTTTCTTTCTTTTTTTTCAAATAATATTTCCTGCGCAAAGCAAATCCATGAAAATTTAAGGAAATGTTTTTAAAGCACGAAAAATACTCAGAAAGGCCTGAAAATTCCACGAAAAATCCTAGAGATAGATTGGGACACGAGGATTCCAAATAAAATATTTATAGCTCGTGAAAAGGATTTAAGAGCCTTCTAATAAATAGATTTTGCTCTAAGAAAAAGGAGAATTAATTCTAGAAAAGTCTAGAAAATTCTCGGAGGAACCTAAACGTTAGATAAACGCATTTTCAAAACTTCGCACTCATGAAACACGAGGATGCAGCGGCATGAATGCAACACTCCGAGAACAATTTATTTAATTATAGAAATCAAACAATTGTTTTTCCTTCTATGCTAAATTATCTGTAAAATAAATAAATGTTGGAAAAATTTTAAAATGGAGAGAAAATCGTTGTATTAATTTTCTTAAAATTTACATCCTGAAATCGGAGAATTTCAGGGTGACAGCTATTTACGTATATTTTACTTTGAAAAAAATGTATGAATCTGACTATATTATGACATCGAGTACTTCATAAGTTTTATATCACGACTGCACCAATCCTTATTCGTATCGGTCCATTGGTGCTAGCCAAAAATACACCGATGCGTTTAACTTATTCGCACTCGCACCAACTTGAACGGGCACTGGCACGATAAAACACACAAAGGTTCCGGTGCACTTTGAAGCCAACACGTTTACATAAATGTTCTGGTGCATTTACGAACCGACAAATATATTTCGATATACTAATCGGTTTTAAGTTGAGCCGGCAAAAATATTCCTTCAATGTAATAGTGAAAATTTTGACAGATTGGTTCTGTAATTTGAACCGCAGTCATACGCTCTCGCATAGATCGAGAGAGAAGTCAAAGTGTGGAGTCTTAACTCCTTAATTCAGTCTAACCACTCCATCTCATGATGCAAGTCCTCACCTTGCCGGTAAGCAGCAGTTGCGTATTCTTTCACCTATAAAGTCATGGTCACTCTCCCATCTTATCTTCCCCAGCCCCAAGCAGAGCAACAATTGTTCTTTCATCATCTTCGATCTTTTTCGTCTTCGATCTCCATCGTTGCGCTAGCCAACAGGTTGTTTTATTTCTTCATCTTCTCTCTCATTTGCTCCAATATTATTGCTCTAATCTCTAGATCGATCTGATCGAGCGCGCAGGGGGTGTCGGTGTTTTACCGACAATCCCACCGAAGGGTATCCCAAGGTAGTAGAGTTTTGGTTAAGTTTTCTAAGAATCAGGAGCTCGATGGTTACATGACACGAGATTTATACAGGTTCGAGACGCCAACTAGGCGTAATACCCTACATCCTGTTGCTGATCTTGTATTACGTAGTGTAAATATGAGTACAAGGTTGTTCAGATCAAGTTGGATCTGATGATACTAGACTCGATTGGGTTGACACTGAGCTTGTTTTGAGAGGGGTCCCTGCCCAGCCTTATATACTGGCGAGCAGGGTTACAGGGCGGAAAGAGTAGAATCCTAGTCTTATTCGAGTAGTAACTCGTACAGACCTTGCTATGCGAGTACTTTCCATATACAACGACTAGTTTCCTTATTCAGTAGAGTCCTATACCACCCTGCGCCATGGTCTCTACTCGTTGCCATATCCTCCCTTGGAGTCTTCCTGCGTTCATGTGGGCCCTATGCCTCCATGTCCGACAAGCCCCCGAGCACTTCATAGCCGAGTTCTTTTGTCTTGAGAGTGCAGGCCCGTTGGTTCGAGTACTCTTTGAGCTTCCTTGAAGATCTTCGAGTGCTTTCCTGAACTGCAGGTCTTGGCTAAAGGCAAGACTGTGAGGTGCTCAAGCCCTGTGATGTTCTTGAATTTTTGGAGTGCGATAAAAAAAATCGCACTTCATATGAAGTAGCCCCTGAGCTTTAGGTTGAATCAATGAATCAAGCTGAACGTCCATTGTGGCAGAACCACCCCAATTATGTCAGCTCAAGTGCATTGTCCCTTAGCTAATGCAAGCAGTACAGCACACTCGCACTTCAACTGACATAACCGTGTAGTTGCTGTCGGGTAACTCCCGATTACACCACTGATCACATCATCGAAACCAATACGAGGCAAGTCTCACTCCACGATGAGCACAGATGATTAACGCGTCGCAAATTTTACAACACATGTACACGTGGATTTAATTTACAAAACAAGTCATTATAAAAGTTATTACAACACAGAGTTTAAAAGCACAGCGGAAATTTAAAACGGTACGAGTCTACGTCGATAAAACATGATAATGCACAAGTAGCCCAGCTGGCATTATCACTCCCTCGGCTCCAAACCCGCAGGAGTCGGAACAAACTCAAGGTGATAACCATCAGGAATACCAAACGGAAACGTCTCTGCCACCTGCTCGGCTATTCTAGCATCCTCCTCATCTGTAAAAATTAATCCACAAGCAAGGTTGAGTTCTAAAACTCAGCAAGTCTTACCCGACTCTAGGATATCCTTAGAAAAAGACTCCTAGTATGCAAAGCTTTTGGCTGGGTTGTTGTTTTGCCAAAAATAAGCAACTAACAGTAGATCCTTGCTTTCAAGTTTTAGCATCCAAATTAATGTTGAGCTATTTATTCTAGATAAGCATTTGTAAAAACTTTTCCAAGAGAGCAATCACTTGATTAAGTCAATACAGCATGTATATATTCCATCATCATCATATTCACTTTCTTATCTAGCGATGCTGCCCAGTGATCAAGAGCTCAATACCGTGAGTACGGCGAATCGATTCGGTTTTATCCCTTGCAAGGTTAACCTACCCACACGGCACAAACAAGCCCCGTCGAGCTGCTCATGCCAGCCGTTCCTTCAGCCAACACTAAATACTTGACCTACCCTGCTACCCTCAAGTACCAGTCCCCACCGATACCAACGACGGGTCAGCCATGAGTTACTCTAACCGGTACATGAATAAGCAGTCAGGCGTAGTTCAACATACCAGTGCGAGCTAAAGTACATAAGTTACCAGTTTCAACTACCTCTTACTCCCAGCATGTGAGGTAGTACAATTCAATCTTGATCCCAGAGCTAACAACGAACGGGCCTTAACTGGCACAGGACGGAGCTACAACATTCCATTCTTTTCTCTACCAACATTCTCCGCCCGGCCTAACTTCCTTTTCCAGTCTAGATGACAGATTAACATAACTCTGAATGAAACCACTTATCATCTCGCGAGTAACAGGCAATTACTCGACTTCTACCGTTTAACCAGCCTAGCAATTCTATCGACCTACACATACTAGAAAACTCTGGGTTTTCCTATGGATCATGCAACTAGGTTTTCAGTCAACTCCTATGAAAACTTAAATGCATAAAGTAAATACTTTGTAAAGTAAATAAATTAAATTGTGGCTGTGTTAAAAAGGTTATGCACTCCGGTGCTTGCCTTCGCTGGCCTTGGGCCCTTCCGAGTCTTGGCTCGGGTCTTGCTCTGCCTCAACTGCAAAAACCTCGGGCTCTGGCTGCTCTGCCTCTGACTCAGGCACCAAGTTATATATCCCGTCAGCTAGCACGTTCTCTACATGAAAATGCACATGTGTGAGTTTGGAATAACAGCAATAAAAGATACAAAATTCCACATGCAGCAATTCAATTATACAGCTTAATTATCAAACAAGATATGCACATGAAATCACATGAAATGTTGCAAACACCATTTTTAACATTTTATAGAGTAAGTGCATATCTCTTTAAACAAGATTAACTTATCACTAAGAAAGAATTATATCAACAGATTCAATCTTTACTGAGTTCATCAAAACAGTTTGGAAAAACATTTTATTAACAAAACTATATATATAAAACCATTTAAACACACATATAAAGGGTTATTTAGCAACTAATTGTACAAACAAATCTACACAGTTCATCTAGTAGCACAAAAACTTCTCTGAGTAGCTTCTAACTCAAGATTACCACTGAAAATTTTTCAACACTTAAATCTAACAGAAACTATTTATTTTGAAAAAGACAAAAAGGCTATAAATCTACTAAAACAACAAACAGCAACAAAATTAAGCACAAAAATGCTAATTTTCACAGAAACACTATCTACACACTAACACAGGTTTACTATGATTTATTGAGCTCAAAAACATATACCTAACTATTTTTAACAGCACAAACAAGCTAATCATGGAGAAAAAGCTTAACTAAAATTACACAGATATCCTGCAACCCAAAATTTTACTGTGCTCACAAAAATACATTTTATAGCTACTGTGATTTTCTCAAAATTTTTGGACATGCAGAACTATTTATTTTGACAGAAAGCTAATGAACTAATAAAAACTTCTACACAGAAAACTGCACATAAACAACATGCTTTTATATTTTTCTGCTGTAGTCAGAGACGCAACAAGTACAACAAAATTGGTTTCACAATTTTCTCACACTCCTACGATTTACTATGCATTTTACAAGATCTGCGATTTATCTCGGTTTACTTAAACGAAAAAGATTTAAACAGATTTGCAGATAAGCCCCTGGATCTAAAAGATTCATTACCAACCGGTCCTTTCTTTACGAAACGGCCCCTGAATCTTACGAAAACACCCCCAGAACTTTTCCACCTTAACACTTAAACCCTGAAATCTTACACATAACCCCCTGGGAAGAACTCGTCTTTTAAACTAACACCCCTCGACTATCTCCCCCCCCTGCACAGAGTTCCCGCCGGCGATTGACCGGCCGGGGATCGCCGGAGGTACGCCGGAATTCCTGCCGGAGATGCTCCCCACCCTCAGGACCTCAAGCCGCACCACCTAGACATGAAAAAGTCGAGGATTAGAAGCGGCAAGACCCTCCTCCATGGGCGGCGGCGGGCGACCGGAAAGATGGCCGGCGCTAGAGCTCACCGAAGCTTCGGAGTTCACGAGGAGAGTGGGTACGGCTTCAGGAGATCAAGCGCCTTCCATTTGGGTGGTTTGGGGAAGCGGAGGAGGATGGGAAGGCTACACTCCACGGCGAGGTGAGGTGGCGGCAATGGCGGCCGGAATTCAAGTCGGCACGGGTGCTGGAGGCGGGGAAAAGTGGAGCTGAGTGGGTGAGAACGACGAGGACGACGAAGAGAGTTTACTGGAGCGGTGAATTGGGTAAACGCGGCTTAACCGCGGGGAATCCGCGTGGCCAGTGCTGGCGGCGCTCTGAGCTCACCGCTCACCGCCAAATTTGGTGTCGCCGGCCGAGCTCGACACCGAGGCGAAATGCATGACTTGGGGCTCGACTGGCAGTGCGAGGCGAGGGCGCGTGGCAAAGGGCAGTGGAGCACGGCGCGTGGCACCGACGGCGCCAGCGCAGAGCTCGAGCGCGAGCTCACCCTGTTTCTGAAGTCTGAATCGATCGATTCGATTCAGAAGCGACAGTAACCGCCAAAACTCACTCCAAAGATTCGATTCAAACTCGAGATTTTGTATAGAAACTTTCCAAAACTCCAATACAAAAGTTGTAGATGGTACCAAGGGGAACAACTTTTGTTAAAGTCACCAGGTTCAAAAAGATTTGGTTTGAGAGATAAATTCGATCAAACTTCGGCCAAAACTTGAGCTCAGAAATTTTTCTAAGTGTTCAGAATTGTATTTGATTTGGCTAACTTTGAGCTCGAAAATAAAATAGCTGTAGCCTGAAAACCTGAAGTTGTTCATGATTTTTCAAAAGTTTAAACTACCAATATTCAAGCCATGAACTTGTTTTGGTTTGGTGTTGATTTAAATTACAAGTTATTGAGCCCTAAAGTTGACCAGCTGCTGCTGTTTTTCCAGACTTAGCCAAATTTTTAGGATGGCTGAAAACAGGGGTTTGACTCAACTTTGACCATCAATTTGAGCAAGTAAAAGATGTTTTTGATCAAGTTTAACATGCCTATATGAAAATACATACTTCAAAGTGTTATTTTCATGTTAGCCAAAAATATCATGTTTAAGTAATTTTAATTTTAAATTGGCTCCTAAAAGGGTTAAAATGAAAAGGCTATAACTTAACCAATTTTGAACCAAATGAACTCAAATTCGAAATTTGACTTTTGAATCTTCAAACTAACATGCCACTGAGTTCAAAAACATGTTAGGCACCAAAGTAAAAACTCTCACTTGTCAATTTAATTTTTTTATATTAAATATGTAATTAAAGCATAATATTCTCATAAAATGAAAATCATTACAATAAATGCACTTAAACATGTCATGAGTGATGAGATGAGTGATTTATTTGTCTTAATCATTGTGCTAAACCTATAAGTGACACGGGGTGTCACAGCCCTCCCCCCTTAAAAGAATCTCGTCCCGAGATTCCGGTGTCAAAAGAGAGTGTAGAATACCTTAATGTGGAATCTAAAAATCCTGGATATTTGGAATTGAGATAAGATTCTTGTTCCCATGTTGCTTCCTCTTCAGAATGATGTGTCCACTGAATTTTATAGAATTTTATAGTTCGACGTCTAGTAACTCTTTCCTTCATATCAAGAATCTTGAAAGGTTGTTCCTCATACGAAAGATCGGGTTCAAATTCAATTTCTTCATGAGCAATTCCTTCGATAGGAACCCTAAGACATTTCTTGAGTTGAGATACATGAAAGACATTATGAACAGCTGCAAGCTTGGATGGCAGTTGTATCTCATAAGCAACTGGACCACATTGGCTAATGATTTCAAAAGGCCCAATAAAACGAGGAGCTAATTTTCCCTTGACTCCAAATCTCTGAACACCTTTGGTTGGTGATACGCGAAGATAAACATGATCCCCAACCTTGAAAACTAAAGGTCTTCTTCTTTTATCAGAGTAGCTCTTTTGCCGCGATTGCGCGGTCTTAAGATTTTGCTGAATAATTTTGACTTTATCCTCGGCCTCCTTAACCAAGTCTGGACCGAAGATTTTTCTCTCGCCAGTTCCCGACCAATTTAACGGGGTTCGACATCTTCGACCATAAAGAGCTTCAAATGGCGCCATTTTCAAACTGGATTGGTAGCTGTTATTGTAGGAAAACTCTGCTAAAGATAAGCTTTTATCCCATCTCTTGTCATAATGGATGACACAAGCTCTGAGCATATCTTCCAAGATTTGATTCACTCTTTCCGTTTGCCCATCGGTCTGAGGATGATAAGTTGAACTTCGAATGAGTTTAGTGCCTAACAGCTCATGCAATTGTTTCCAAAAGCGAGCTATAAATGGTGAACCTCTATCTGAAATGATAGTCTTTGGAACTCCATGCAAACGCACAATTTGATCTAAATAGATCTCAGCATATTGAGTTGCTGAATAAGCATTGTTGACAGGAATAAAATGGGCTGATTTGGTGAGCCTATCAACAATAACCCAGATAGAGTCATGTTTCTGAGGAGTCAATGGTAAACCCACAATAAAATCCATACTTATATCCTCCCATTTCCATGAAGGTATGGGCAATGGTTGCAAAGTTCCACCAGTTTTCAAATGACTAGCTTTCACCCTCTGGCAGGTATCACACTCTGCTACATATTGAGCAATCTCTCTTTTCATTCGAGTCCACCAAAAATTTTCTTTCAAATCTTGATACATTTTGCTGCTCCCTGGATGAATAGAGAATTTAGAAAGATGTGCCTCTTCAAGAATTTTCTTCCTAAGCTCATGATCTTTAGGAACTACTAGCCGATTATTAAACCTTAAAACTCCTTCATTGTCTTGACAGAAACATTTATACTTTCCATCACTCTCAGCTAGCTTTTGCTTAATGATCTGTACTCCTTTAGATTTAGACTGAGCCGCGACAATCTGATCTTGCAAAGTAGGTTGAATCAAAAGATGATTCAAAGTACCCTGTGGAATAATTTCCAAATTCAATTTGTCCAACTCTTTCGCAAGAGTGGCATTTTGGGGTCTCAAAGTTAAGAACTGACAATTACCCCTGCGGCTGAGTGCATCTGCAACTACATTTGCCTTGCCTGGATGATAATGAACTTCAATTTCATAATCCTTAATCAATTCCAACCATCTTCTTTGCCTCATATTGAGATCAGCTTGAGTAAAAATATACTTGAGACTCTTGTGATCTGTGTAGATATTGCAATGAGTACCCATGAGATGGTGCCTCCAAATTTTTAAGGCATGTACCACCGCAGCAAGTTCAAGATCATGGGTCGGATAATTCTTCTCATGAGGTCGAAGAGCTCGAGAAGCATAAGCAATAACTCGATTATCCTGCATAAGAACACAACCAAGTCCTATGCCCGATGCATCACAATAAACATCAAAAGCCTTGGAGGTGTCAGGGTTGAGCAAGAACTGGGGCAGATGTCAGGAGTCTTTTCAAAGTATGAAATGCCTCATCACATTTGTCACTCCATTTAAATTTCTCCCCTTTCTTCAGAAGTTCAGTGATGGGTTTGGCAATCTTGGAAAAATCTGGAATAAAACGACGGTAATACCCCGCCATTCCAAGAAAACTTCTGATTTGATGCACAGACTTCGGAGATTCCCAATCTAAAACTTTCTGCACATTTACCGGGTCAACGGCAATACCATCACCGGATACGGTGTGACCCAAAAATTTTACACTCTTCAACCAAAACTCACATTTACTAAACTTAGCATAGAGCTTATGATCCCGTAATCGCTGAAGAACAATTCTGAGGTGTTCAGCATGCTCTTCCTCATTCTTGGAATAAATAAGGATGTCATCAATAAATACCACGACAAACTTGTCCAGCTCTGGCATAAAGACTGAATTCATGAGATACATAAAGTAGGCAGGAGCATTGGTGAGTCCAAAAGACATGACTAAGTACTCATATAAGCCATATCGGGTGGAAAAAGCTGTCTTGGGAATATCACAGGGTCGAATCTTGATCTGATGATAACCCGATCGAAGGTCAATCTTTGAGAATACTTTTGCTCCAGCCAATTGATCAAAAAGAAGATCGATACGTGGAAGAGGATATTTATTCTTGATGGTGACTGCATTAAGGGGTCGGTAGTCCACGCACAATCTCAAAGTGTTATCTTTCTTTTTTACAAAGAGTGCAGGACAACCCCAGGGAGATGAACTTGGCCTGATATAGCCCTTGTCAAGAAGTTCTTGTAGCTGGATTTTTAGCTCTGCTAATTCATTGGGCGGCATACGGTACGACCTTTTGGCAATGGGTGCGGTACCGGGCTGCAACTCAATTACAAATTCAATATCCCGGTCCGGTGGCAATCCCGGAAGATCATCAGGAAAAACGTCTGGAAATTCATTGACGACGGGAATATCTTCTAACTCAACTTGGATCATAGCAAAAGTGCAATTATCTGGAGAAGGTGTAGATGGCAAATAAAGTGTGGAAATACCATGACTAGGAGAATTTATTTCAACACCCCGGGCTGACAAATCTAATACCACTCCGTGCTTTTGCATCCAGTTCATACCCAAAATAATATCTATCCCCTGATTATCCAGACAGATAAGCTCAGTGTCAAACACTTTACTTCCAATCTGGAGAGGAATCGGTTTTGTCACCCGGTTGGTAGATATCTTCCCACCAGGACTGGATATCATATAATTACAATTTAACTGTGCCACTTGTAATCCACATTTTTCAATGCATGCCATACTGATGAAACTATGTGATGCTCCGGAATCAAATAAAACAACAACAGGTTTATTTCGAACTTGAAACGTACCCGCCATAACTGGAGTACCCTCTGGAATAGCATCAATGGTAGTGAAATTCACCCGACCTTGCTTAACCACCATTTGCTTCTTGCCTTGACGATTATTGGGCTGCTGTCTTGGTGCATTATTATTGTTTCCACCTTTGGGTGGTGCTCTGCATTCCTTCGCAAAATGTCCCGGCTTCCCACAGTTATAGCATGGAAAATTATGGGTGCGCCCTGGCTGTTGAGGAGAAGGTGCACGGAATCCTTGTCCTTGAGACTGTCCCTGAGACTGATTTGGGCGAATGGCCCAATAACCGTACTGACTTTTCTTTTGCTGAGCAGCCTGAGGAGCTTTTTGTGGGGCCTTTTGCTCCACACGGAACCTCTGTCCGGACATATTAGATGAAGCAGCCGGGGCTTTCCTCTTTTTATCTGCCTGATGAGCCAAGTTACTATCTTCCTGAGTGATGGCCATATTCACTAATTCATTAAAGCTGGCAGGCTTGATCAGAACCAAACTTTTCTTCAATTTAGTATTAAGCCCACGACGAAAACGGTCTTGCTTTTTAGCATCCGTATCCACATGATGTCCAGCGTACTGTGACAAATGATTAAATGTCTGTGAATACTGCACCACGCCCTGATTACCCTGAGTGAGTGCCAGGAACTCATTAAGTTTTCTCTCTAAGAGACCGTCAGGGATATGGTGGGAGCGAAAAGCAGCCTTGAACTCAGCCCAAGTGACAATATGATCTGCAGGAAGTGTAGCCCGATAATTATCCCACCACATGCGGGCATCCTCCCTAAGCTGTTGAGCTGCAAATCTGGCTTTGTTGGCTTCTGAACATGGATATATCAATAACGCAAATTTTGACTCAATGATATTGAGCCAGACATCAGCATCCAGTGGTTCCTTCGCCTTGAAAAATTGTGGCGGTTGCGTGCCGAAGAAATCTGGATATGAGGCTTCACGGGGCATCTCATGCTGTGGCTCATGGCGGGGTTGATTCTGCTGCAACTGAACAATCACCCGCAGAAGCTCGGTATGCTGAGCCATCTGATGTGCCATGAATTCCCGAAGATCCGGAGGTCCGGGTAGATTTCCCTCATTTCCACCCTCAACTTGCTCCGGAGAGTCAGGCATTCTGCATTAGCCACCAAACGCAGATTAGTCATACAACTTTGCAATAATTTCTCAGTGAGCGATGATGAATAAAATCAATACTCAGAAATGAAAATATTATAGCATAGTGCATGACATAAAAATCCAATATAACGTTAGTCCTCGGGAGTTAGATCCAATCGTTCTTTGAACGCAATTCTACCACTCCTCCACTTTTCAGCTTGTGGACAGATCGTACGGGTTTAGCGTAAAATTCGTATCTCGCAAACTACTAAACCAAAAATGTTCAAATTTTTCCAGTAGATGCAGAATTTGATAGTCCACAACTTTCGTATTCATCTCCCGAACTGAATCTTACGTTAACAAGGGTCAAAAATTCGTCCTTTGCCTCTCTGCCAAATCTGTTTTTCAGCAGACAGAGTCGACTTATTTCGGTTGTTTCTCCCAAACTACTGATCCAATGGACTTGAAATTTTACCAGCAGCTTCCATCATGAAATTTGCAACAACTTTGGTATTCATCAGTCTGCCTAGAAAATGTTTATCAAGGCGTAAAAATTCCAATACGAATCTGCTGCGAAAATTTCAGAGAAAACAAAGTGCTGCATAGAAAAAGAAATTGGGTTCCGCTTACATCCATACATCATAATTATTACAACCCCAAGAAAGAGAGTTTACTACAGAGTACTTTCACCAAACAACTTATTACAAACTGGAAATTAAGATACAACACATGATAACGGGAATTCTTCCGAAGGTAAACATGAATCAATCGGATTCCTCATTATCAGTGTAAAAGACACGTTCTTCCGGTTCTTCCTCTTCTTCCTCAGTTTCTGCTTCATCATCCCCTACTTCTTCTTCTCCATTCATCTCATCAAGCTCTTCTTCTGTATCTTCCTCCTCGCTAATCCACCCATATGCCGGACCAGGAAGTTGGGGCTGTAGAACAGGGGCAACTGGCTCTTCCTGCTCCTGATCAGATGACGGTGGTTCCACAGGTGGTCCAGGTGAGTCATCCAAACCAGAATCACCTTGGTCAGGCAGCTCTCCTGGTGGATGATTAGCCTGGGGCCCTTCAGCCCAGACTCCATCCTGTTCCTGCATAAGATTATCATTCTCCACCTCTAAGTCATACACACGCTCTTCCAAGCTTCCAATTACTGCCATATGCTGATCAACTTGTCCCTGCATCGCTGCTCTTTCCTGGGCCTGTGAGTTAGCAGCATTTAACATTGCGCCATAACTGAAAGCCATACTTTCAATCAGACGGTTAACATTGTCCATATAGCGGGTCATATTCTGCACATCGGTAGCGTCTTCCTTTTTAACGCTGGAGCTAGACTCACCCACTTCATTGGTAGAGGACATGAAAACACCGGCTGGAGCTCCGAAAGTTTTTATCTGATGTTTAAAACTCAGTTGCTGCAAAGCTCTCCATGCGGCAGTATCACAAGCCTCCTCATAATTTCCCCCAGTAACAACGATACGAATCTCTTCACCTCCTCCTAGCTGTAAACTGGGAATCACCAACGAGACCTCACAACGATTTATTCCTGTTTCAGTGATGTATCTTCCAACGTACTGGGGAGCTACCACGTATCCCAGAGTCTGCATGGTCTCCCACAGTTGAGAAGGAAAACCCTCTCGGTACAACCCGTTGGAGAAAAGACGACCATCGATGTCTGTGGTGATGTGGGGGTTGTTATTTGGAAAACTCATCTGAAATGAAAAGCAAATGAAGCTTAGCACTTGATTTGGAAAAGATATTGCTGAATTTAGAATTGGACAGATTCTTGGCAAGCAAAGAAAAATTCATAACTTCCAACTGGTATATGCAAAAATGCTCAAACTTTGCCAGAAACTCTGTTAGATAATTCTCTACAACTTTCATATGAAGTGGAAGATCTGATTCTGATGCTAAGAAGGAGTAAAAATTCGAAGACTCAATGCTATCCTCCAGAAAAATTCCAGGAAACAGGGGCTTACTAAATTAGGCATCACTCGAGCTATACTGACGATAAAAATATGAAATTTTTACAGCAGCAAGCTAACCAAATTCTGAGCAACTTTCCTTTAACTCTTCCCTGCAGAAAACATCATTTACTAGCCGAGAAAATTTCGACCAGCAGCAGACGTCCAGAACACTGCTAGATCAACCTTAGGTGCAATGCAAGATAGAGTGTTGTGTGGAACTCTAAAATACCCCCAATAATTTTTATAACTTTCAGTTGTTCTTAATTCATGATGCATGCTCGACCTAACCGTCCTCACAAAGAAAATAATTGCCAAGTATTCTTGGTCTTACGTGGTTAGCATCGGTGGCATACATATACGGCTCTCACTATAATAGCTAGTCGTATTGTACACGTCTTAACTTACGCAACGCATGTTAGTGTACCTGCAGAAAATCCATAGTGTATAAATGAACCTTTCATGCCAGCACTCATGAAAGCGTCCCCATACATTACCGTTCTCTATAGTAACGGCATCCATACATCCCGTGTCGTATGGACAACACATAGAGGCAACTTTACACCCAATATAATCCACAACAGTGCATGGGTATATTGGCTGCAGCTCAAGGAGGCCACCGCTTGAGCACGGCGTTCGGATTTCACCGTACCGACCGAGGTGTCAAGGTGTCCCCATTGACCGGAGATCCTCACCCTCTGTCGATGCATAAATAAAAGTTGATTGTGCAATAAAGTAAGTTTTGACAGAAAGTAATGTGCTGGGAGTTAGCTGCAAAGATTAGATAGCCACCTAATTCACATACCCATAATCCCTAGGGCTTACGTTCTAAAAAATTCCTTAACGTAACCAACGTATTTTCGCAAACCAGATTAACTTTTATTTCCGAAAACACATTTTTAAGACAAGTTAAATCATCCGCCAAGTATTTTCGGCTCTGGTACCAGCTGTGGCAGAACCACCCCAATTATGTCAGCTCAAGTGCATTGTCCCTTAGCTAATGCAAGCAGTACAGCACACTCGCACTTCAACTGACATAACCGTGTAGTTGCTGTCGGGTAACTCCCGATTACACCACTGATCACATCATCGAAACCAATACGAGGCAAGTCTCACTCCACGATGAGCACAGATGATTAACGAGTCGCAAATTTTACAACACATGTACACGTGGATTTAATTTACAAAACAAGTCATTATAAAAGTTATTACAACACAGAGTTTAAAAGCACAGCGGAAATTTAAAACGGTACGAGTCTACGTCGATAAAACATGATAATGCACAAGTAGCCCAGCTGGCATTATCACTCCCTCGGCTCCACACCCGCAGGAGCCGGAACAAACTCAAGGTGATAACCATCAGGAATACCAAACGGAAACGTCTCTGCCACCTGCTCGGCTATTCTAGCATCCTCCTCATCTGTAAAAATTAATCCACAAGCAAGGTTGAGTTCTAAAACTCAGCAAGTCTTACCCGACTCTAGGATATCCTTAGAAAAAGACTCCTAGTATGCAAAGCTTTTGGCTGGGTTGTTGTTTTGCCAAAAATAAGCAACTAACAGTAGATCCTTGCTTTCAAGTTTTAGCATCCAAATTAATGTTGAGCTATTTATTCTAGATAAGCATTTGTAAAAACTTTTCCAAGAGAGCAATCACTTGATTAAGTCAATACAGCATGTATATATTCCATCATCATCATATTCACTTTCTTATCTAGCGATGCTGCCCAGTGATCAAGAGCTCAATACCGTGAGTACGGCGAATCGATTCGGTTTTATCCCTTGCAAGGTTAACCTACCCACACGGCACAAACAAGCCCCGTCGAGCTGCTCATGCCAGCCGTTCCTTCAGCCAACACTAAATACTTGACCTACCCTGCTACCCTCAAGTACCAGTCCCCACCGATACCAACGACGGGTCAGCCATGAGTTACTCTAACCGGTACATGAATAAGCAGTCAGGCGTAGTTCAACATACCAGTGCGAGCTAAAGTACATAAGTTACCAGTTTCAACTACCTCTTACTCCCAGCATGTGAGGTAGTACAATTCAATCTTGATCCCAGAGCTAACAACGAACGGGCCTTAACTGGCACAGACGGAGCTACAACATTCCATTCTTTTCTCTACCAACATTCTCCGCCCGGCCTAACTTCCTTTTCCAGTCTAGATGACAGATTAACATAACTCTGAATGAAACCACTTATCATCTCGCGAGTAACAGGCAATTACTCGACTTCTACCGTTTAACCAGCCTAGCAATTCTATCGACCTACACATACTAGAAAACTCTGGGTTTTCCTATGGATCATGCAACTAGGTTTTCAGTCAACTCCTATGAAAACTTAAATGCATAAAGTAAATACTTTGTAAAGTAAATAAATTAAATTGTGGCTGTGTTAAAAAGGTTATGCACTCCGGTGCTTGCCTTCGCTGGCCTTGGGCCCTTCCGAGTCTTGGCTCGGGTCTTGCTCTGCCTCAACTGCAAAAACCTCGGGCTCTGGCTGCTCTGCCTCTGACTCAGGCACCAAGTTATATATCCCGTCAGCTAGCACGTTCTCTACATGAAAATGCACATGTGTGAGTTTGGAATAACAGCAATAAAAGATACAAAATTCCACATACAGCAATTCAATTATACAGCTTAATTATCAAACAAGATATGCACATGAAATCACATGAAATGTTGCAAACACCATTTTTAACATTTTATAGAGTAAGTGCATATCTCTTTAAACAAGATTAACTTATCACTAAGAAAGAATTATATCAACAGATTCAATCTTTACTGAGTTCATCAAAACAGTTTGGAAAAACATTTTATTAACAAAACTATATATATAAAACCATTTAAACACACATATAAAGGGTTATTTAGCAACTAATTGTACAAACAAATCTACACAGTTCATCTAGTAGCACAAAAACTTCTCTGAGTAGCTTCTAACTCAAGATTACCACTGAAAATTTTTCAACACTTAAATCTAACAGAAACTATTTATTTTGAAAAAGACAAAAAGGCTATAAATCTACTAAAACAACAAACAGCAACAAAATTAAGCACAAAAATGCTAATTTTCACAGAAACACTATCTACACACTAACACAGGTTTACTATGATTTATTGAGCTCAAAAACATATACCTAACTATTTTTAACAGCACAAACAAGCTAATCATGGAGAAAAAGCTTAACTAAAATTACACAGATATCCTGCAACCCAAAATTTTACTGTGCTCACAAAAATACATTTTATAGCTACTGTGATTTTCTCAAAATTTTTGGACATGCAGAACTATTTATTTTGACAGAAAGCTAATGAACTAATAAAAACTTCTACACAGAAAACTGCACATAAACAACATGCTTTTATATTTTTCTGCTGTAGTCAGAGACGCAACAAGTACAACAAAATTGGTTTCACAATTTTCTCACACTCCTACGATTTACTATGCATTTTACAAGATCTGCGATTTATCTCGGTTTACTTAAACGAAAAAGATTTAAACAGATTTGCAGATAAGCCCCTGGATCTAAAAGATTCATTACCAACCGGTCCTTTCTTTACGAAACGGCCCCTGAATCTTACGAAAACACCCCCAGAACTTTTCCACCTTAACACTTAAACCCTGAAATCTTACACATAACCCCCTGGGAAGAACTCGTCTTTTAAACTAACACCCCTCGACTATCTCCCCCCCCCCTGCACAGAGTTCCCGCCGGCGATTGACCGGCCGGGGATCGCCGGAGGTACGCCGGAATTCCTGCCGGAGATGCTCCCCACCCTCAGGACCTCAAGCCGCACCACCTAGACATGAAAAAGTCGAGGATTAGAAGCGGCAAGACCCTCCTCCATGGGCGGCGGCGGGCGACCGGAAAGATGGCCGGCGCTAGAGCTCACCGAAGCTTCGGAGTTCACGAGGAGAGTGGGTACGGCTTCAGGAGATCAAGCGCCTTCCATTTGGGTGGTTTGGGGAAGCGGAGGAGGATGGGAAGGCTACACTCCACGGCGAGGTGAGGTGGCGGCAATGGCGGCCGGAATTCAAGTCGGCACGGGTGCTGGAGGCGGGGAAAAGTGGAGCTGAGTGGGTGAGAACGACGAGGACGACGAAGAGAGTTTACTGGAGCGGTGAATTGGGTAAACGCGGCTTAACCGCGGGGAATCCGCGTGGCCAGTGCTGGCGGCGCTCTGAGCTCACCGCTCACCGCCAAATTTGGTGTCGCCGGCCGAGCTCGACACCGAGGCGAAATGCATGACTTGGGGCTCGACTGGCAGTGCGAGGCGAGGGCGCGTGGCAAAGGGCAGTGGAGCACGGCGCGTGGCACCGACGGCGCCAGCGCAGAGCTCGAGCGCGAGCTCACCCTGTTTCTGAAGTCTGAATCGATCGATCGATTCGATTCAGAAGCGACAGTAACCGCCAAAACTCACTCCAAAGATTCGATTCAAACTCGAGATTTTGTATAGAAACTTTCCAAAACTCCAATACAAAAGTTGTAGATGGTACCAAGGGGAACAACTTTTGTTAAAGTCACCAGGTTCAAAAAGATTTGGTTTGAGAGATAAATTCGATCAAACTTCGGCCAAAACTTGAGCTCAGAAATTTTTCTAAGTGTTCAGAATTGTATTTGATTTGGCTAACTTTGAGCTCGAAAATAAAATAGTTGTAGCCTGAAAACCTGAAGTTGTTCATGATTTTTCAAAAGTTTAAACTACCAATATTCAAGCCATGAACTTGTTTTGGTTTGGTGTTGATTTAAATTACAAGTTATTGAGCCCTAAAGTTGACCAGCTGCTGCTGTTTTTCCAGACTTAGCCAAATTTTTAGGATGGCTGAAAACAGGGGTTTGACTCAACTTTGACCATCAATTTGAGCAAGTAAAAGATGTTTTGATCAAGTTTAACATGCCTATATGAAAATACATACTTCAAAGTGTTATTTTCATGTTAGCCAAAAATATCATGTTTAAGTAATTTTAATTTTAAATTGGCTCCTAAAAGGGTTAAAATGAAAAGGCTATAACTTAACCAATTTTGAACCAAATGAACTCAAATTCGAAATTTGACTTTTGAATCTTCAAACTAACATGCCACTGAGTTCAAAAACATGTTAGGCACCAAAGTAAAAACTCTCACTTGTCAATTTAATTTTTTTATATTAAATATGTAATTAAAGCATAATATTCTCATAAAATGAAAATCATTACAATAAATGCACTTAAACATGTCATGAGTGATGAGATGAGTGATTTATTTGTCTTAATCATTGTGCTAAACCTATAAGTGACACGGGGTGTCACATCCATGAAAAATCTTGAATCTTGGTTAGAAATTTGAAAAAACTTCATATTAATGGCCATGTGCCTTGTAACCCTCGAGCCTTGAACCATACTTTGGTGTGGTAGAAAGGATCAAAAGTACTCGTGGCTAGGTTTTTGGAAGGATAATGAAGGTCCTCAAATTTAAGAAGGCTAAAATGTTGGATAAATCTTTAAATTTAGGAGATTTAGGTAACGTCTTTTCCCCTTAAAAGCTGGACAATGTCTTTTATCCAAGTAATGATATTCCCAAAGTTACCCCTGTGCTGGTTATAAAGGTAACCTTTTAGGGTTTTTACTTTACACCTTCCTTTGGCAAAAACTGCCCTTTCTTTCTGTTGTCGTTGTATTGCTGCTGCCGCCAACACTCGTTTGTTCGCCCATCCTTGATCCTTCTCTCCTTAAGCCCCGAGCCTGATGCATCAGAAAAAGCTTGTGACATTGAGTATCATGTCTGCGACGAAGAAGAAAACTACCAAGCGAAAGCGCGCAGGTTCAGATTCGGTTCTTCCCTCTCCAAAAGATGGGAGGGTTGATGGTCTGCATTATCCGCCGCGGCCAACCTATATCAAGAGGTCAATTGTGAAACACGCCGATCTGGAACGCCTTGTAGAACTTGGTCTTTTGAGAGATCAGGCGATTCTTCAGTGGGCTGCCCCTCCATCGACTGAGATGCATCTATTGGATCCAGTCGACAAGATTTGTATGTTTACTTATTTTGTGGAGAGGGGTCTTGGATTTCCTTCATGCCATTTTCTCCGTGACCTCCTTGACTTTTATCACGTGGAGCTTCAGAATCTTGATCCTAATGGGATTTTCCACATATCTGTCTTTGTCCACTTCTGTGAGGCTTTCCTTGGGATATATCTGGACTTTGACTTGTTTCGCGAGTTGTTTGTCATTGCACCTTTCCCAAAAGAGTTCTCTATTTCGACTAGGTTCGAGGCAAAAGTATCTCGACTACTCCTTGCCTATATCTGGGACCGAGTGGAGGCAGTCGTGGTGGTATGTTGGAAACCACCCACCTGCTTTGCCAGAGTTTACTGGGAAAGCTCCCGCGAGTGAGATTTGTTGGATTGCGGTTCCAGCTTGTGACGATCCCAAGAAGTTGTCATCTTTGCTTGACCATCGAGTATTTGAAGAAGCAAGGCGTGACTATGGAGTCGGTTGTATATAGATGGATTGAGCGCAGAGTGCAACCTTGATGCTGAGGGAGAGCATGGGTTTTGAGTACAGTGGTCGTGATGACCCTTCTCGTATGACCGTAGAAGATTTGACTGAGGGAGAAATCCTAGAGCGGGTTCGACTGATGCTTCCGGGAATTGTTGAGAAACCTTATATCCCACAGTTGTATCATCAAGAACACCCTCCTCATCAGGTAATTCGCGAAACCGCTTGTTCAATGCTTCGACTGGTTTTGCGTTTGAGTACTTGACATGTCATCCTTGTAGGTCTTTGGTGCTCCCGTGCTGTCTCCTCTGACTGGAGCGGAGGAAGAAGATGATCATTGGAGGTACGATGGACCTCTTCTTAGCAATCTTGGAGTGGAGCGGACGCCGAGAGTATGTGTCCGCAAGGTTAAAATTCCTCGAGATGTGTCTCACGTGAGTTTCCCTGCTTCCAATGTGCTTGATGCCAGGTAACTTTTCTATTTTGGTGAGCTTTTCCTTGTTTTCCTTTTGTGACTCTGTTAGACCCTTTTGACTGTTTGATTTGTTGCAGGTTGGATCTTGAAGATTTGTCTCCGCCAGCCCCCGAACGGACTCTTGGAGAAAGAATTTGCTTGGCAGTTTTTGAGCAGTTTGCAGAGACTATTGTTGTTCCACCATCTAAGCAAATGGTTAAGGGTATCATGGTTGACTCGTCGGCTGCAGGATTCTCATTGCTCGTGAAGCCAAGTGCCACTGAGAAGAAGCTGAAGAAATTGGTATTTGGCGCTCCTCGACTTCGCATGGCTGGTTCCGATAGGTGAGACATCGAGATGTTTTGTCAGCTTTGTCGAGATGTTTTGATTTCTTCAATACCAGGTTCCTTGAGTGTTTTTCCTTGATTGTTTCCTGATTTTTATAGAGTATCAACTCTTTTGTCTGATGTGAAGAATCGTTCGAGTGGTTCGCCTTCTGATTTGATCATGCCTGGGAAATATGATACTCATTCTGGCATGGAGGCGAGTGCTTCTGAGAAAGTAGTCGTCACTCAAACTGTCGCTTATGAATCTAAGGGCCCTGCTGTTGTGAAGCCGAGTACTACTGATGAGGCAGTCATCTCCAGTGTGGCGTCGAGTTCTGCTGATGAAGTAGTCGTTGCTTCTGTCTTGGGTTTAGGTGCTGATGATTCTAGAAGGCAGGAATACTTTGCCCCTTCTCTTGATGATTCCTTAAAGAATTCTCTTAATGAGTCTATGATCTTGAGGTAGAGAGAATCTGCTCTAGAATCGGAGGTGGCTAAGCTCAAGAAACTTCACTCCGATCTCAAAGCTCGCCTTGATGAATCAGAAGCCGCCTGATGTAAGAGTATACGAGAACATAATGAAGCTATTGACAGGATTGTCCGGAATATTGACAATTATGTCGATATTAGTGCTGTTAAGGCCAAACATGCTATTGAGATCCAAGCTTTGACCTTGAAGATGCAGGGTAAGTTCTTATTTCTGTCTTTTGTCTTGTCTTGTCTTATCTCTTGCTCATGAACCCCATTTTCTCTAATAGACTTGGAGGTTGACTATATGGAACTCCAATCTGATCGCAAAAATTGGAGGGACGGGGTGTTCAGTCTCACTGAGTAGAACGAGAGACTGATGCGATCGTCAAAGAGTCTTCAAGGATCTTATAATGCTTTGAAGGTTGATCAGGAAGCTCTCATTAAGCGATATGAGGATTTGGAGGCAGCTGCAACGATGGTTGCAGATTCCATAGCACCGGTTCCTGCTGGTACACGTCTGCGCCTGCTTCTCGATCGTCTTGCGGAGCTGCCAGAGAAGTTCGACTCGTATCTGTGACGTACTTGCACTTTTGTGATCAATAGTGTCCTTGCAGCTGTGCGGTCCTTTTATGCTAGTGTTAAGTTAGATAGCATGCCAGATGGCAAAGCTAAGGATTGTACGGATGCTCATTGCAAGAATCACTTAGAGTCCACTAGGGTAATCGCAGAACAAGTCATAGAAAAACTGGATCTCGAGAAGAGTAATTATGTAATGAAGTCTGTTTGGTATAGACTTATTTTTCTACTATGTAGTAAGAAAGAATTACTATTTGAGATGAGTTCTTGTGTGAAAGAGCATAAACAACCTGGGATTTTTGTGCTTTTGTCGTGAGACCTTTACTCGGTCTAATGTGGTCACTAGTGTACTTTTCCCAACTTGTTTAGCGCAACTCTTTTTGAGTCCTTCATTCGCTTGTAGGTACATTGCTATTTGAATGACTCATACAATTGTGTTTTACCGGCAATACCACCGAGGGGTATCCCAAGGTAGTAGAGTTTTTGTGATGTGTTCTAAGAATTAGGAGCTCGATGGGTTACGTGACACGAGATTTATACCGGTTCAGGCCGCCATCTAGGCGTAATACCCAACGTCCTATTGCTGATCTTGTATTACGTAGTGTAAACATGAGTACAAGGTTGTTTAGATCAGGTTGGATCTGATGATACTAGACTCGATTGGGTTGACACTGAGCTTGTTTTGATAGGGGTCCCTGCCCAGCCTTATATACTGGCGAGCAGGGTTACAGAGCGGAAAGAGTAGAATCCTAGTCTTATTCGAGTAGTAACTCGTACAGACCTAGCTATGCGAGTACTTTCCATATACAACGACTAGTTTCCTTATTCAGTAGAGTCCTATACCACCCTACGCCATGGTCTCTACTCGTTGCCCTATCCTCCTTTGGAGTCTTCCTGCATCCGTGTGGGCCCTATGCCTCAATGTCCGACAGGGGGAGCAGAGCATGGCAGCCTTCGCCGAACCACCACCGCCGGTCGAGGAGATGCTCGTCTCCAACCGGGTGATATAACAGTTGTGTGTGTGGAGTGAAAAATAGGATCGCGTTGTGTCACACCCTGAGATTGTTGGATTTCAGGATGTGATTAGAAAAAATAATTAAACAATGATTTTTTCATAATTTTTAAATTTTCCTCAACTTTATTTATTTTAGTTGGAATTTTGATACAGGAAAAACGCTTGGTTGTTTTCTAACAAATAAATAAGTTTGTCTTGTGTGTTGCATTAATGCCGAATTGCATTCTTGTGTTTTATGAGTGCAAAAACTTTTTTTAAATGCCTTAACTCGATGATTAGGCTTCTCTGAGAATTTTCTAGATTTTTCTGGAATTTATTCTCATTGTCCTAGAGCTAAATCCATTTATTGGAAGGTTCTAGAAATTTTCTCATGAGCTCTAAGTATTTTATTTGGATTCATCCTGTCCAAAACTATCTTGGCCAATCTACGTCCGTCGTTGCTCTCCGTCCCTATGCTTTCGCTGAACGATTCCTGCCGTGCAGCGCTCGAGCCGGCCGCCATCTCCGTCGTAAATTCCGGCGACATCTGTCCATCCCACCGCCGGCGAGACACAAAGAACCATCGATGATCACTCGGATGACGTCATGCCCACATCATTCTTGAGCAATAATAATCACGTTTCCTTTCATATGTATGCACGTACGCACCACCTGCAATCAACGTGGTTATTGGCTAGCTGCCGTTTTTCTTTACATCGCTCAAGAGAGAATCGAGTCCTGATCGATCACGTGCTGCCAGAGGTTACACTTAGCGCCGTGCTTTCCCGTGCGCACATGAGCACGAACACAAGCTCGATTCAGACCCTGCCATCTCTATGAATCGAGTTAGCGCGGCTGACAGTCCGACTGAGTACGACGCGCCACTCGTATTTCCTTTTTACGTGAAGGAAATCGTATCCATTTTGCGGCCTAGTGCCGCATACGCCAATCCGGTGCCGAGCTGCAAGCCGCCGCAGGAAGAGCATGCCTACTCGAAGCCGCGCCGCCGCTCGTGCCTCGCCTCATCCAGCGCCGCGCCCCATCGCTAAGCAAGCCGCACCCCAGAACGGCACGCGCCGGCCATTGTCACCCCGCCGATTTACAGCGAGGGAGCGCCATTGGGCAAGAGCCGCCACCGCTACGAACTTTGCATGGCCACGCCTGCTACTGGTTTGGGGAGTACATGAGCTTCCGTCGCAGCAATATGTTTGACAGTTTGAGAAACCGAGGCCCGGAATTTGTTCATAGCACACATGCCTTGTCAAATGTATTAGTTAGTTATTTTTTTATTTTCTATTGAGAACAAGTTATGTTTGTTATCCTAATATTTTGTATGAATGCGAACAATATGATGATGCGAATAAGTTTGTATTTTTTAAAAAAAATTATGAAACATTCTAAATGGCGTCAAATTGGGACGTTTAAAATGATATTCCATTCTAAACGTCCCAGATGCAAGCCGTTTAGAATGACTCACGAGGCTATATATATGAGACCGTTGCCAACCGCTTTTCCCCCGCCTCCCATTGCTCCTTTCCGCCTCTGTCGCCACTCCTTCCCTCACCTCATCCTCGCCGGATGCAGAGCAGCAGGTCAAGGCTGTCGCGGCTTTGGGGGCCATAGTGATGGCCCTTGCTAAGGTTGTGGCACGCGCGGCAGTTGCCTCGGCGGCGAGGGCGTTCTTTATCGGCTCCCTAGCCGCTCTCGCGACTGGATCCACATCCTTGGAATGCCGGTGTCCTAAGATATTGATGACTTTTTGGAATGAAGATGTAAATCTTATTTTAGGATTGTCGGTGTCCCAAGTTATTGATGACTTTCCGGCTTGGCACCTTGATCCAAAGGGAGTATTCTCTGTTAAATCGGTTTATGCTTTGGGAATTTGAGTTAGAGATCATCAAAATGGGTTGGATGATTCTACTTCTAGTGGCGAGGCATGCAGCTTTGACAAGAAGAGAATATGGAGAATGAATGTGGCAAACAAAGTAAAAGTCTTTGTTTGGCAATTGGCACACAATTCATTGTAGGTCAAACAAAACGTTGCAAGGAGAGGTGTCAAATTGGACACCCTCTGTCATGTATGTCAGAAACTTGATCAAGATATGGAACATTTATTCCTAAGATACAAGAAAATGTCATTATGTTGGCTGCTCTTGATTCTGGAAGAGATCATGATCAGGTAGAGATATGCTCGAGAAAATTAGGAAACTTCAAGATGAGGTTCAACAGAGGATTATTTTGTTATTGTGCTGCTGCTGGACAGCTCGTAAAAAGCTAATGCGAATGAAAGAACCAAGAGTGCCCATGAGATTGTTAGTAATGTTCTCTATTATATGAATGTTTGGAATTCAGCTAATCAACAAAAAGTTCAATTAGTCAAAAGTACAGGCAATCAAATATGGAAGGCATTGCCACATGAAGAGTTTTACAAAATAAATTGCGATGTATCATTCCTAGCAGGAACCTGTAAAAAAGGTTCGGGCTTTGTAATTCGATACCATCATGGACATGTGGTTGTTGCAGGTGCAGGATCCGCTGATTTTCTTCTGAATGTGCAACGGGTTTAAGCTTTGGCTCTCTTAAAGGCCCTAGAGCAGGGAGCTGATCTAGAGTACAACCCATGATCCTGGCAACTCATGCTATCAATGTGGTGAATGCCTTGGTTACCTATGCACTCTTTCGATGAATCCTCTTGGAGTGATGTTTATAGAGATTAGAGTTAATATTCTCTTTGATTTGTCTAAATGCTCTGTCTCTCATTATCATAGGGTTTGTAATTCAGTTGTTCATATGCATGCTTGCAGCCATACCCTTAAGTTGTGAAAATTCCTTAATATGGCTGGTTGATATACCAAAACATATCACTGTTTTACAAAATAAATTGTGATGGATAGTTCCTGGCAGAGACTTGCCCAGACAAAGTGTTTAATGCAAGTTTTACCTACCTTAAAAAACACTAAGAGACAATGAAAGAACATCAACCTAGTGTTGAAAAAGCTATACCACTTTCCTTGTTAGATGTTGAACGAACTTAAATAAACAAGTTTCAACTACAAAGTCACTGTCTTGTCAAAACATACAATTTTTATAATTCTTTTTCTCGTATCAGTATGGAAATTTTTTTTCTCGAATCTATATGTAAATTTTTTATACATGGATTTTTAAATACAATCTGAAATTCAAATTATAAAGTATAAAGGCGAAAAATTATCTCTATATGCTCTTATTGAGTGTTGGTGTGAATGATAACTATCTACGCTAGCTGTCAACTAGAGATAGTGTGCCTGAGCAGGCATGGATAGTCTTGGAGGTATTACTGCTGACTCTTATAGAGAGGACACAGATAATTCATTATCCGTGCTAGCACTGATGACTTATTCTATGCTATTTTTAAATGGTTATTAGTATCGAGCTATGAATAATATTTTTAGTAATGCATGGATTTTTTTTCTGAGCATAGTAATGCCTGGATATTTGTGAACGGTTTAGAATATCTCGTTTGTAGATTTTTTTTCATGGCGTAGTATGAACAAGTTCAGCAGGGTCTCGTCCTTGAGCCCCATGCGGAGAAATTTCGATATTTGACACTAAGTTCGTCTGCCTCACGTGATATGATATCCAATTCGCAAGCCTTTCAATATTTAACATCGAACGTGCGAATTCTTTTGATTTGAGAGATTTTGGACCCTTTTTCTCCTTTTCGTGATTTAGATTCTCTTTTCCGTTCGCTCAGCATCTGAAGGGACTAAATTGCCCTTCAGGCCTCCAGGCCTCTTCCTCGGGCGCTACTGGCGGCCACAGATGCGGTGTGACAGCGATGGACGCACACCCCTGCGCCTGTAGATGCACAGCCAGATGACCCCTTTTTCATCTGCAGGCCCAACAGGTCCCACCTTTCTCCCATCTGCGGGCCCACGAGAAAGAAACTTTGAAAACAATTTATATATCATAAACCGAGTGTCCAAATTAAATTCCGATCGCACCACTGTATTTCTTTCGATGAAATCTTCAAAATTAAACCACACTTGACTATATTTAAAATAAAAAATATGAAACATTTTTTTAAAAAGAAACAATTCATCAAATTTTAGCAATCAGAACAAATTATGTGTCCATGCGGAACAAAAATATCGTATAGGAGGAACATAAATCTTAGCATGTGGAAAAAATCATTCAATGGAACAGAAATATTACATAGAAGTAAGTTAAAGTGGAACAAATCATCCAAACTTTTGGAACAAAATATCATATGAAAGGACTAAAATATCAAACAAAAGCATTATAAATCTTAACACGTGGAACAAATATATCGTACGAAAAGAACATAAATCTTAACACATGGAACAAAATATATATACGAGATGAACCAAGTATTATACACCTGAAACAAAAATATATACCGGAAGAACAAAATATTATACAATCAGAACAAATTATATTACTTATGAAACAAAAATATGCACATATAAAATAAATTATACTACTCGAATTATATTCAAAATAAAAAAATCAGTTATGTTGTGGGATAGAATAAATTAAAAATAATCAGGAGAAATAAAAAAATGAAAGAAAAAATAAACAGGAGAAAGATAGAAAAATAAGGGGAAAGCTAAACTTCACCCGGGTGAAGTGGGAGGGCTGCTCACCCGCTTCGACTGCCGTCCGATTTCTTGGTCGCCGATCTGACTCCTCCGTCTAGTTCTTTTTTCTTTTTGTTCCTCTAGATACTGACTTGTGGGCCCTTCCAACCAGGGGTACTTGGGAATCACCCTGCTGATTCTTTTGCCCTGTGCTTCTCGTTCCTTCCAGCACCACTCGCTCCTTTCCCCATTTCTGCTCGCGAGCTCCCTAGGTACCTATGGTTTGGCCGCCCCGGTGAGTTCCTGCTTTTGATTTCTGATTTTTGAACCTGTAGATCTCGCCGTTGCTCATGTTTGTGTTGTTTGACCTCTTAAATTTCTCGGTACTCCCATTTGCCTGGTCTAAATTAGTCGTAATACGGCAAATCGATTGCGAGGAATTTTGAGGTTGATGTGCCGTTCGATGTCAATTTCATCCGTTCTCAATTTTGTAGTTTCGATGTTGATTTCGCATAAATTTCTAGTAAATTTAGTGCTCGGTTCATTTGATTTGGTGCTATCCATGTAATTTCGAACTTGTGGTGCGTTTTGTTGCGGATGACCTCCTGTGTTGTTTCAATCTATTTGTTGCAATTGATTGTGCGTGCTTCTGCAGTGAGTCCTGAGTGCCGTGAAATCTCGAGTTCTTCAGTTTACCTGGTCAAATTTGGTCATATTGCGGCTGTTCATGCGTGCTGTGCTCGATCAGTTCATTTTTGGTTGTCTGTGATTTGTTTGATCGATTCTGATTCATATTTTTCCAGTTAATTTCTGCCTTGTGTTGGTATCTACATCAGTTAATTTGAGTTATGTTCCCCACTGCATGCTTTAAGCTGGTTTTTGTGGAACAAATTTCTCTGATGTTCAGTTCTCATCATGTATTTGTGGTATCAGGTTTTTGATTTGAACCTAGGTGACGCTGGTTTAACATTTTTTGTTTTGCGACTTTTGATTTTCTAGGGGCCAGCGTACCATGTTCATGTGGTCGTTTGGATTAGTGGCTCGTGTAACCTGGCAAGGATGTTCATGGCCTCATGGGATTTCATAGGGGATAGATATGTGCTTTAAAGGTACTGCACGTATTTTGGTAAAATGCAAATGGGATTTTATGGCTAGATATTGGTGATGGGTTGGTGAAAGGGAAAATATTTGTTGTGTGTTGCAGTGTGTGCTCTATGGGGAATGGAAAATGGAATTGTTGCAGCTAACTGCTGGTGGTTGTTGAGCCCTTGTTTGTGCTTTTAGATTCCCTGCAGCTCTGTACTTTTTTTCGTATCCTAGATGTAGGGTAGCTTATGATTCAAGTGCATAGGATAAGATTTGGATGGACTCAATTTTTTTAATGTTCAATTTGATGTGATTCATTCACAGATTTAACTTTTGATAGATTACTCAATATGATAATTAGTATGTTAGATTAGTTTATCCTCAGTTATTTGTTTTACTGGATTTTTGTGTTCGTTTTTTTGAACTGACACAACTACTCTGAATTATAGGTTTGTACCAGTAATTATTAGGATGAATTATAGTTACCACTTGAGTAGCAGCTCAAATCAGTTTTTAGGTTTGTATCAGTAATTATTTTTATTTCTTCACATGAATGCAATAGTGAAGAAATCATCTAGCTGTGTCTGATAGTGGTAGATATCGCTTGTTGCTTTGTACACATGAGCCTAATCCTTTTTGTAGTACGTCGGAATCTTGTTTAAGTTAAATCCGTTATCTCTTGTTTTGGCTGGATCGACACAACAGTATAACAGTGTCGCACTGCATTGTTTCTTACAGCTTCAGTTCAGATCAGCAAATCTGCATCTCATTTTTTAAGCTTGAATGGTCATCCTGTTCTGCACATTTTGATAGGAGAAGCAGCTCACTGTGCGATTTAGTTGGAGTTATATTCATGGTACTAATGAGTTCTAGGCCGTATCATGGTGTAAATTTTTGTGAGGTATTATGTAAGTAGAGTGGCAATAAATATACTGTTAATATTTTTTACCTTTTCCATTTGACTATGATCCCTCTACTCGTTCACCTTGGTTGGCTTTATATTTGGTCTTGACTATCTGATCCTCTTCTTCTCGGTTGTTGGAGTTTGAGTTGAATATTTTTGAGAACCCAATGCAATGTGTTTTGTCGTGATGTATCCTGAGTGACTTTAGACGTTTCGTCGGTCTGGGATGTTTGATTTGTCCTCAAATCTGCCCCTATTTGAGGTTAAATTAAATGATAACTCCTTTGTGCTCAGGAATTAGCTAGTTGATGTGTCTATTTACTGAATGTACTAATTACGACACTCCTTTTGCACTCAGGAATTTGCTAGTTGATGTGTCTATTTAATGTTGCTTAATTTCTCTTTGGATGACTCGAAAGAGAACCAATTTGCATATATATTCTTGCTTAATTTGATTTTCTCTATAATGCATATGTAACCTAATTTATTTAACTAACCTTGTAGTTTATATTCTGGTTGATTTATGAACTAAGCATTTCTTCTTACTTTTGTTGCTGCCTATTTTTGTGCCCTTCTTTGATATGGGCACTAGGCTGTGTGGATGCCTTTCCAGTTTCCACTATGGAAACATCATATCCTTTTTGCCTATATAGGCAATATTCTGTGGACTGGGCTTGTGCCTCTAGACAACAATTCTAGTTCTCCAGAGGAAAATGGTGCCAATGTGTTATTTTCCTTCCTAACATTCATATGTTAACCTGCTATTTCAATGTAAGTTTTAGTATAGTTAGAATCCAATTTCCAAGATGTGGATCTGATGGTCTTAAATCCGTGCGTCAAGAAGCTGATCAGAACTCCATTTTCTCTGAGCTGAAACTAAATGTGGTTTACTAAGGAAATCACTTTGAGTGTCAATTGCCACTGGAGCACTAGAGTAAAAACTAGATAGACTTGTGTGCCCCTCACAATTTGTGTCCTATTTTCAATGACATGACTCACATTTTGTTTGTGCAATGTCTATATGCTTGTAGGTACTACATTCCTATGCTGTAGGTCTTGTGTAAGGGTTAGTCCACTAGTTACCTGTATGTGTTCCACACTAGTTAAATTGCATGTTTCTACATGCCATATCGAGGTTATGACGAAGTTGCTCCTGGATACATTTGGATATACTTCATCATCTGTGTCTAGTATAAAATTATGTGAGATTGTCATATCTTGGTGAGTTTATCCCCACTTGGTTTCATTTGTATCTGTTCACCATGTAGTAGTTCGTATGTCCAATTTCTGATACTCTGTCTTTGTGCTTATGAGATCTCTACATCGATTGAAACCTGTTCTTGAAGTAGTTGCTCCTGGATCCATTTGGATCAACCTCATCACCCGTATATAGTACAAATTTTTGTGACCTCTTCATGTCGAGGTGAGTCTAGCCCCACCAACTTTCATCTGTACGTGTCCATCATGCAGTAGTTTATTTGTCAAATTGTAATCATCTAGTTTTGAATCTTATTTTTTAGCATGTCTGAAGCGATGGAGTTATATATTTCTGCTTAACACTTTTGGGTCATTTTAGTGCTTTCTAAACTTCCACACGGTTACATATCATCAGACTGTCACTGACATACTGTTACTGATAGGTTCCTTTTTTGGTAGCCCTTTTTGTCTTACATAATTTATTTTTTTCACACTTTTTGCATTGTATTTTTCACAAATGGGCAACCTATTTGACATTGGTTCCTGATAGGGTCCTCTTTCATATTATTATACAGGTATGTCATATTGTAAACCTACACATCTTTTAGACAAGCAAACTAGGCGATCAAGGTTATGCTTTTTTGCTGGATGCTGAAGATCGTGGTTATCATTTAAAAATGTGCCTGTTTAGGTTCTATGGTGAATCTACAAACTCTTTTCATATGGACATACCTGCAACTATCTTCCTATGTCTGTATGTAATTCCTAGTAGTGCCAAGAACCTTTTAGTGTCTTCTTAGTATCAGTATGTAATTCAGGTTATTGTAAATGGAACATATGGTTTGAATTATCAATGCGCTTTTCTCCAAGTATGTGAAGTATCTCAAAGTGTTTGCCATCAGTATGTGAACTTACAAAATCTCTCTTCTATCTTGTAATTTGGACTCATAAATCTCTGTATCCAGCAAGTTGTCAAGCTGATAGTTAGCTTTTTTATTTTGAATTTGGATTTTTTTTAAGTTTTTAGTTTTCCATTTTTTTGCCTTTGTATTTTTCATTTTTTTTATTTTTGAATTTTTAAGTCTTGCTTGTTTAAATTTTGAGTCTTTATTTTTTGTGATTGTTTTTTAATTTTGTTTTTTTAGTCTTCCTTATTTGAATTTTGAGTCTTTATTGTTTTTGTGTTCCCTTTTTGAACTAAGAATTTTATTCTTTCTTTTTTGCTTTTTTGAAATTTGAATCATCTTTTTTTGAATTTTGATTTTTGAGTCTTCTTTTTTTTACTAAGTCATTCATTTTTTGTTTTATTTGAATTTTGATTAAAATTTGAGTTTTCCATTTTGCCTCTGTCTTTTTATTTTTTCCTATTTAATTTTTAAATTCCTTGTTTGAATTTTGATTGTTTATTGTTTGAATATTAAATTTTAAGTTTTGCTATTTGAATTTTGTTCCTTTTTTGACTCAATCTTTTATTTTAGTTTTTGCTATTTGAATTTTGACACTTTCTTGTTTGAAGTTTAGTCTTCCCTTTTTGCCTCAGTCTTTTCTCTTTTTTTTTTTGCTTTTGTTTTTTGAAATTTTGGTCTTCCTTCTTTGAATTTTGAAATTTCAAGCTTTCTTGTTTGAATTTTGAGTTTTCCTTTTTTTTTCTTTGCCTTAGTCTTTCTCGTTTTAGAGTTTGCCTTTTGTTTTTTGAAATTTGAGTCTTTTTCGTTTGGATTTCGAATTTTAGGCTTTCTTGTTTGAATTTTGAGTCTTCCTTTTTTTTTTTTGCTCAGTCAGGTTATTTGAATTTTGACTTTTGGAAAAATTACTGTCAATTTTCTGTAACTTACAGACATTTTATATGCAATTTTATATTTTTGTCATTGAATTTTACTAGCAGGTTCTGTATATTTCTTTTATCAAAATGACAGTTGTGTGCGTTGTACCCCTTTTTTGAATTTTGGGTGAGGAATTCGTTGGTTTCACCCTATTACATTGCATATTCTCTTTTGGTTGAAAGAGCCTTTATTCTCACCTGGGTGAGGGATCCTCCTATGTCACCAAATCTGTCCATCAGGTATTTTTGGGTGATTTGCATATGCCCACCCACCCAGGTGAGCAATGACCCCAAATCACCCAGGTGAGCAATAGACAGCCCCAATAATAAATAGTAGAACAAAAAAAGAACGTCTGGGCCTCCAACTAATCCCGTGCCACGGCCTTACATGCATGCGCAGCCCGCAGCCTTATATCCATGTGCCGTCAGGCCCACCAGCTGAAGCCGCCCGGCACCCGGCAGCATTGCTTGCGGGCTGCTGGGTGTGCGGCGGCCGCGATTTCGCCGCACGTGCGGGAAATAGCGAATCCGCTCTTCCTCCCCCGTCATCCCCTCCGCTGCGCCGCCATGTCCTCTGCTCCGCCGCGGAGCAGGGACGAACGCCGTGGCCCTGGCTAGCGAGGAGCCCGTCTGAGGAATGGCCCGGATGACGAGCGTGGCGAGCAGACGGCCACCTCGGGTATGCGTCCTGGCTAGCGAGGAGCCCGTCTGAGGAATGTTGGGTCCAAGAAGAATCGAATTAAGACATGACATGCGTCCTTCTAATTTTCCTTTCGACATCTACACACGATGGATTACCCATGATTTTCCATCGTTTTACTCTCGTAATCAACATTAGTATCTACCTACTCTAATCTGCTCCATTTTAGTACTGCTTGTACGCGACTAGAGATTAAAGAACGGCATGGACGAATCAAGCTGCCTAGCTGGCAGCTGCTGTCCTGCAGCATCTGGAGCAGCGCGGCGGAGGCCGCAGTCATCCTGAAGCTGGACGGGCATGTCGACGACGACGTCCTGCACGGTCCGGCCGTCCACAGGGGAGGGAGCCTGGCAGGCGGCGGCGGCAACACGCAAGAAAGAAGCAGAGACGGGCGGCCGTCAAGGTTGATTGAATCGATTCGATCCAATCGTGTAAAAAGAGATAAGGGCAGAGTTGTCCATTCAATTAGCCAGGAAATTAAAAAGGAATGAAAAATTCATGAAATAGAGAAAATTGGAAGAAAACCCTCAAATCGAAAGAATTCACGGTCTAAATGTTATATTTTGAAAGGCTTGCGAATTGAACGTCATATCGCGTGAGGCATGCAAACTTAGTGTCAAATATCGAAATTTCTCCTTGTGCGGTTCGATCCCTTACCAGAGCTCCAGGTACATCACCTTCGCTAACATTTCTTCCATGCCTATACCTATGCGTCGATGCCCGTTCAAAGTGACTGTGTCTATCCACGCTCCAGCAGGACAAGAATTGGTATCACAACCGATATCTGCAATACAACTACTTGCACGTAATCGCAAATAAATGACCAGGAAACTGTCGTATCAGGGTAGACAATTGCCTGGAAAATAAGAAAGTAGGCTAGCTGTTCAGACTTGTAACTTTTGAGTCGTCGACTGCTAGAAATCAAAACGTTCCATCATTTTCGAGTTGAATTCATAATTGTCGTCGCACTGTCCAGCACGGCAAATGGGACAACCAATTGGTCAAGCAGAGTATAACCGCATTGGAAATTATGAGCCACAACATTAGCGACAATTTTGGCGGGCACAGATCAAACGCTAAACTCGATCTAATGATTGGTGTCGAGTTGTCCAGTTACCTCATCCATGAACGGTGCCACTGACCCACCGTAATGGCCCGTGCTCGCCGTCCAAGTCCGAAGAAATAAAAGCCGCCGCGCGAGGAAACGATCCGCCGGGCCAAGTCCGCGCCGCCTATATCCACGCCAAGGTTCATGAACACTCCGACGTTCTACGGCGTGTTCCTGAGGCCATCACAGTGGCGGGGATGCGTCTCGGCGTGCCGGCGTCGGTCTTCGCCGGGGGCTCCGTCGTCGAATCCAGCACCGTCATCACGCGGCTGCCACCGACGGCGTACTGGGCGCTACAAACGGCATTCAGGAAGGAGATGAAGGCGTACCCGTCCCGGGCCCCTGCGCAGGGCAACCTGCTGGACACCTGCTTCGACTTTAACGGCTTCAGCACCATCACGGTGCCCAAGATTACGCTGACATTCTCACGTGGCGCCGCCGTGGACCTCGACTTCTCGGCATACTGGTCGCTAGCTGCCTGGCTTTCGCGGCCACGGACCAGGACGGAGACATTGGATTCTTGGGCAACGTACAGCAGCGTACGTTTGAGGTGCTGGATTCCGCCCCGGTGCTTGCTGAATTGCTATATGATGATGTAAACGTCTGGTGGGGGCAAATAGTATAGATCGCTCCCTTTACTAATTTCATTCATGGGAACCGGGAAACTACGGTCTAAGTATGTGTTTCACTGAAATACATACAACAGAATAAACGGGAATCGACATGGAGTTGCTTTTGATGAGCACATAAAAGTTCTGAATTTTTAATCGTGACTAAAGATTTCTAGATACTGCAATAATAATTCCTTCTCAATAATCGTGACTAAGTCCCCGCATGTGCGTTGCTCGCCGGTGGACGCATGAGGATCACATTTTTTGCTACATGCGGATTTTGGAAGGTTGTTTTGCATTCAAAATCATGAAAAACTAAGAAATTTAATAATAAATTTTACAACAGTTCTATTTTTTTTTCAATTCCAATTAATACGAAGACAAGAACAACTTTCACTATAGGTTTACATGAACATACGAAGCACGGCGTTGAGAAAATTGTTCTATACAAAAACAAGAACATGATAACATGTAAAAATTTCAACAAATCATGACTCGTGTAACACATTTTTATACACATAGAATAATTTTTTGTAAACTATAGCAACTCATATGGAAACAATACATATGGAACATATTTTAAACACTTATGAAACAAAGTTTATATGTATGAAACAAAATACTGTATTACTCAAACCATGAGCTCTTGTGTAACATGTGGAACAAATCATTAACTCTTGTGCAACAAAATTTTATACACTTGAAAGAAAAATTGCACACTAGGAATAATTAGTACTCCCTCCGTTCGAAATTATAGGTCATTTTGGCCTTTCTAGGTTCATAGTTTTTGTTATGCACTTAGAAATACATTATGTATAGATGTATAACAAAAACTATGAATCTGAAAATGTCAAAACGACCAAACAATTTGAAATGGAGTAAGTATGTACAAACTTGAAAAAAAACATGGAACACGTTATTATGAACATTAATAGAACAAGTTTTATATGAACAGGACAAAATTGTGCATACCAGGAACAGTGAGTATGCAAACTCATGGAAAAATATACACATTGAACAAATCATAAACACTTGAGGAACAAAATTTCACATCAAGGAACATCTCACAAATAATACAAGAAGACAATACTAGTATAAAAGTGCATTAAAATAAAAAGGACTTTCATATAATATGAAGAAGTAAACAAAAGACTATCCTAAAATAGGAAACAAATAAAAAGTTCCATATTACAACATAAAATATCAAAGAACTAAAGATGAAGAAGAAAATTAAAGAATAAAATATGAAAGAAAAGGGGAAAAAAGCGAATTCATACCATGGAACTGAAGAAAAAAACACATAAAGCAACATTTTCATCCAACCGAAGAGAAAGAACCCGTGATTTTTTTTATTTCTATCCATGTATTTATTCTGGCCATCGTGGGCACCATAGGTTTTTCATTCGAACCAGTTTAGACACCGAAGTTGAAAAAGGTGATGCATGGACACTTTGAAATGTTGACTTCAAGCGCGAAACAGGGACTGAATAGAAAATCAATTGATCCAAGCCTGTTCAATTCACAGCTTCACCTGGTTTATTCTGGTTAAGAGGAATACAACAGCGTAGGTTTGATTGACAGATAGCTGTCCGCGGCGAGCATTATTCCCCCTTTTCTCAAGCACACTCAACGACAGTAACAGCGGCGACCCCATTGACTTCAGGCGCACAGAACAAATAACACTCTGGAAACAAATACACCCGTCTCGCTCCTGGTAACCAATGGACGGAGCGGCAACAAAATCATCTAGCGCTTGAGGAAGTTCTCGATCCAGTAGCTGGACTCCTTGCGGTATTGCTTGAGGCCGTTGAGCCGGTCAATGAAGATGAGGCCGAAGCGGTCGAGGTTGAGGTATCCATCTCCCCACTCGAAGCAGTCCATGAACGTCCATGTGAAGTACCCCTTGACCCTGGCCCCGTCCCTGATGGCGTGGTTCACGAACTGCAGGTGCTTGGAGTGGAGCTCGATCCTGTGCCCGTCCTTGAGCGCCTCCTTCAGCGGCAGCGTCCTGTTGTTCCCTTCGGCGATGCCGTTCTCCGTCACGTACATGACCGGGTTGTTGTATCGCCGGGCGGTGTAGAGCAGGAGCTCCCGGAGGCCGGCCGGGTAGTTGAAGAAGATCGGCACGAACTCCGTGGGGCCGATGGGCACGCCGTTGCGGAACCCGGAGGTGTTGGCGCGGACGTCCCCGTCGTAGGAGGTCTCGAGCCCGTTGGGCGCCGGCTGCGCCGAGGTGAAGTAGTAGTTGACGCCGATGAAGTCGTAAGAGCTCTTCATGATCCCCGCCTGCGCCGCCGTGAACCGGGGCAGGCGGTCGCCAAGGTAGCCAGACATGGTGGCCGGGTACGCGCCGTGCACGATCGGGTCGAGGAACCAGCCGTACATGAAGTCGAGGACTCGAGGCTGCGCTGCACGGCGGCGTGGTCGGCGGTGGAGTTGGTGTTGGGGACGAACCAATGGGAGACGACGGTGATGCCGATCTGCCCGCGCTGCGACGGCTGGTACTTGGCACGGTAGAGCGCTACGGCCTAGGCGTGGCCGCGTGGGCGAGGATGATGTTGTGGGTCACGATGTAGGGCTCCCGGGCGGAGTCGCCGGGGACGCAGGCCTTGGAGACGTGCGGCGAGCACCGGCCTGGCGCGAAGAGGCCCGCGGAGTAGCCGCGCTCCGCGTACGTCCATGGCTCGTTGAACGTCGTCCAGTCCTTGACGCGGTCGCCGAACTCCTTGAAGCACACCTCGGCGAAGTCCTTGCTGCACGCCGTTGTCGTTCAATTACATTACAAATAAACAGTCTCCAGAGCAATTAAGCAAGATATAATCGATGACAGGTGGTGTTAGTAGCACTGCACATACACATGATGTTTTTGAAAGTATTGTAGCTATGAGCTTAACGTGATTGCCTATCTTGGCTGATCACGGTTCCGTGTTAATATATAGGCACAATAGCTAACCGATTACAACATTTGGTTACAACTCGAGATACAAGGAATTTGGTTAACTAATCTATCTCTAAGATTCTATTGTTACACGAGATCAATCCTAACCAAATTCCTTGTCCTCTAAGAAACATACACGGAACACATCATGTACGTGTTATACATCTCCACGTACATGTTTACAAGAGTTATCTCTATCTTAACAGTTTTCACTGAGGAAGCCTCGGTACTTCTCCTCCAGGGCCAGGGGGTGTCCCAGTGGAAGATGGTGACAAATGGCCTCAGCCCTGGCGATGGAAATGAAATTCTTTTTGTTAATGTTATCCAACTTAATCATTGGACATGGCGATGCAAAGATTGATTATTAGCCGATAAAATACCTTTGGCTATGACCTCGTTGATCAGGTTGTTGTAGAAAGCCACACCTTCTTTGTTGATTCCTCCACTCAGGGAACCGTCTGCAAAAAGCGCATATGACGACACAAAATGAGAATACAATATCACTTGCTTCCGTCACAAATGATTGTTGTCATTAGTATATTATGCCATCACCACGTTAATATTTTGAATGCCAATATCCCTGTGAAGCTCGAAAACCTCAAAAAGATTTTTCTTCAAACGTGGTTTGAAAATTTTAGATTTTAGATCGATGCATGGTTCAATGTCAATTTAGATCGATACAACGGTGTCTATTTAGAGCTCACTTGGCAGGATCCTGGACCAGGCGATGGAGAACCGGAAGGAGTCCAAGTTCATGTGCTTGAGGAGTTGCACATCCTCCTGCAAACAGTTTGGTCAGTTTCGCCTTGCTTGTCAACACCTCGTTCGATCCAGCTGGTTCAAAATGCTCCAACAACCGATGGTAGTAGCATTGGGTTCCGAACCAGTTGGATTTTCCCATACAAACTCGGTCAGCACTAGTTTTTATTTTTAATTATTGTCTCTAATGAATCTCACGGCAAAACTTCCGTCCTGTCTAAAATTTGTTCCAACTTTCTTTTTATTCTTAAAAATGCTCCGACTGGATAAGTAGGTCAGTCACCTTGTATCGATGGTACATATCATCTGCCACGTCACCGTTATCGTTATTCAAGATTTTTCCTGCAAAACCGTACGTTCAGATGTTATTTTTTTCTAGCCGCCAGAAAGTGGCCGGTTCAGTGCATTTCTTGCAGAGACCCGGAAGCGAGAGGTATAATTTTTGTAATTTGGTCTTTTTTTAAGAATTTTACATTTGGACCTCTGACGAAAACAATCTCAGAAATGGACCCCTAGCACGGCGCTAAAGGTCATGGCACCGTATATATACGGCACGACGCCACAAGACATGGCGCCATGATTTTTAGCGTCGTATAGGTTAACTAGACGATGGTGGAGCTGACGTGTCAAACAACGGCGCCAAAAGTCATGGCGCCGTAGTACGGCGCCATGACCTTTGACGCCGTGCTGTTATACAATGGCACCATGACCTTTGACGCCGTGCTAGGGGTCCATTTCTGGGATTCTTTCCGCCATGGATCCAAATGTAAAATTCTTACGCAAAAAGGGCCAAATTGCAAAAATTATACAAGCGAGAGAAAGAGTCGTCCTGACACTACTAAAAAAAGCTTTATCGGGGCGGGTTAACAAACATTTGTAGGGGCGGCTCCAAAATCCGCCTCTGCTTTTGGCTGCTAAAAATAGCCATTTGCAGAGCGGGCTGGCATCACCCGCCCCTGGAAATGGTATTTTCAGGGGTGGGTGATGCCATGACCCACCGTACCCAGTGCCGTAGGCTCCCGCACTATACGGGGTCTCGGGGCAGGTTGTTTAGCACACAGCCTTTCCTGCATATAAATGTGCAGAGGCTGGGGCTTGAACCCTGGACCTTTCGGTCACAGGCGGTGAAGCTCTACCACTGCACCAAAGGCCGCCCTTTTGCCATGACCCACCCCTGAAAATAAATTTAAAAAATAAAAGAAAAGAAAAAGAAAAAAATAAAAGAGACGTGATTAGTTGAAAATTAAATCAGAAACGTGATTAGCTGAATATAAATTATAAAAAACGTGATTAGCTAAATTACACCGTTAAAATCAAATTTAACAAATAAAAATATAAAAGAAAAATAAATTTAAAAATGGATCACATATAAAAAAATGAAAAATAAAAAAAAGTCGCCGCTAAGGTCGGGGCCGGCGCTGCCGCTCGCTGGCTTGCCCCCATCACGCCGCTGCTGCGCTAGCAGGCGCCCGCTCGGCCGCCTCCGCTCGCAGGACGGCCCCCGGCCGGCGTGCCGCCGCTGCCGCACGCCTCCTGCGCCCCGGCCGCCTCTACAGGTCGTGGCTGCCGCCGCCCGCACGCCGGCCGCCGCTGCAGGCCGCGGCCGCCGCCACCCTCGCCGGCCGGGGGTGCCGCCTTGGTGCCCCGCCCCTCCCCGAGCTCGGCTAGCCACCGACGCCCGAGCCCACAGCGCCGCCCCGCCGTCCAGACCGCCGCCGACGCCTGAGCCCGCAGCGCCGCCCCGAAGTCCAGACCACCGTCGACGTCGTGCCGTCCTGTTCGTTGAGAGAGAGGGAGGGAGAGAGAGGTGGGAGAGAGAGGTGGGAGAGAGAGGAGCAGAGGCCTATGCCTTATCCGTGAGAGAGGTGGGAGAGAGGGGTTGGGGATCCATGTGCTAGGAATTGACCAATGGGAGAGTTTCATTTGAGGTGTTTGGATTGATGATGTGTCAAAGTGTGTTTGTTTTAGACACTTCTAACTCATATTTTAGTATCAGATGAGCTCAAATGAAAACGTTGTAAACTACAAACTTTTACATCTCTTCGAGATCTACAACTTTGGTATAGAACGTTTTTACATCCGTGGTCATTTGAATATTTTAAAATTTGAAATGTGATTACCTATAATGATATTTCAAAGTATAAAACGATCTCAAACAAAAAAGTAGTGAACTACAGACTATTACATCTCTTCGAGATCTACAACTTTGGTATAGAACGTTTTTACATCCGAGGTCATTTGAATATTTTTAAATTTTAAATGTGATTACCTATAATGATATTTCAAAGTATAAAACGATCTCAAACAAAAAAGTTGTGAACTACAAAATTTTACATCTCTTCGAGGCCTACGACTTTGGTATAAAGATTTTATTTCATATGAGCAAATAAAAAAAGTTTGTACTAAAAAAATACATCCACTAACTCTCTCACTTGCAACCACACATATACTCACACATATTAGTAGTATTTTGGTGAAACTTAGTGTGTAGTATTCTTGCATAGAATTTGATAAAATGGGATGGATTTTTGGGATGATCTTGTATAGAATTTCATAAGCTTTCCATAGAGTCCAAGATCATCAAAATCAGACTCCGGTGTAGAAAGATATGGTGAGAATACAAAGTATTGAAAAGAGGTGACAGGATAAATAAATCAATCATCTGGTGCATACAAAATATATGGCGACCGGATGAATGAGCAATCATCTGGTGCATACAAAAAATAGAGCACTATTTTATCCTCTCACTTACAAGAAGGAGAGGATAAAACGTTGTATATAAATAATAGAGCATCGTTTTATCCTCTCACATACAAAAGAAGGAGAGAATAAAATGGTGCTTACAAATAATAGAGCACTGTTTTATCCTCTTACTTAAAAAAGAAGGAGAGGATAAAACGTTGCATATAAAAATAGAGCACCGTTTTGTGTAGCTTTTCTTCTTTACGCTTTGACCAACGCCTTGTTAAACTCTTCTCCATTAACTAATTAAAAATCGGCAATCTTACAGTTTTACTTTCGAGATAAAGAGGAGAAAAATAGCCTAAGATGTTGTGCTGTGGCCGTGGCCCCGTGGGCCTGTGGTTTAATGGCATGTAAGCAATGTTATTCATGGAAGCGTGTGGATTAGTTTGCATACAGGAGGTGGCAAAGTGATTAAACAAAGTAGGAAAGAGACAATGATAGTTGAACATATTTACTTTACCAAATATAACAAATATACAATGAGTACTACTTTAAGTTGGCATAATTATAACAATATTGTTTTCTTTTAATATCTGATCTCTTTCAGTTAGGTTCACACGACAAACTTAAAAAAATTCTATTCTGGATTGTTGGAGTTAGAAATTGCATCAAAAAAATCAAAAGTTTTTACGTACACATGCTTGTGGCACGTGCCCATCTACTAGTACAAATAATAGACCATTGTTTTATCCTCTCGCTTATAAGAAAAAGAGAGGATAAACCATGTATGCAAATAATAGAGCATTGTTTTATCCTCTCACTTATAAGAAAAAAGAGAGGATAAAACCGTATATGCAAATAATATAGTATTGTTTTATCCTCTCACTTACAAGAAAAATGAGAGGACAAAACGGTGCATGCAAATAGTGCACAAGTTTAAAATATTTTGTTAATTTATATTTTTTTCGTTTTTTAGGCTATCTATAAAGCTCAACTACTCTTATAGCCCACTCCTCCAACCATATATGGGCCGGCCCAACAAGTTTTTGGCCCAACAAAGTCTATATGTCAAGATGAGAGGGTTTATAATAATATTTTGGAGCACTTAACATTCTCGAATGAAAAACTTATCAACTAAAAAGTTTTAGATCTCGTCGAGCTCTATAATTTTCATATAAAACTTATCTTCATCCGAGATCATATGAAAAAGTTATAATTTTTTTTACGTGAAACTATTTTCAGGGACGGGCCATGCCATGACCCGCCCCTGGAAATGATTTTCAGGGGCGTGTCATGCCACAACCCGCCCCTGGAAATGGTGGCATTTCCAGGGGTGGGTCGCGGCATGACATGCCCCTGAAAATGATTTCGTGCGATGGCATAGCCCGCTCCTGGAAATCATTTTCAGGGGCGGCCTTTATCTACATTAGCACGCGTGCTTCTGTAGAGGCGCGTCGCCTTTTAGTCCGCTCCTAAAAAATGCCTGGCTCCTACAAATGTTTTCTGTAGTAGTGTAACCTGGGATGTGCGTGAATTTGTCCCAGATGCTGAGCCCTTTCCCTCCTTCATTGTAGGCGCCCTCGTACTGCAAGACATAGAAACAAAAGGTACAAGGCACCAACTTGTTCAGCTAGCTTGTAGTCTGTTTTTTTAACATACAAGTACTTTTAGGGGTTTGCAGTAGACAGTTAGGAACAGGGGCGGAGCCAAGGGGGGCTGGCAGGGGCCATGGCCCCCCCTAAGCTTGATGCAAATCCACATGAATGTATGAGAGCATGCTGGTGTACATACGTTAGTCTCTAACAGCAACAAGATGTTTTCAAAAAATGAAGCTTGATTCATTCCTTGGCCCCCTCTATCGATAAATCCTAGCTCCGCCTCTGGTTAGGAAGATAAAGAGTGAAAATGTGGTGCCTCATACGCCGCGGAGCCTGTGCGGAAGACAAAGTCTTTGGGGAAGCTGTGCCTGCTGAACTTTGCATGAGCGCCGCCGCACAAGAGGGCTGCGAGGAGCACAGCGGAGAGGAGCCGCTTCGCCATTCCGGTCACGACACCCATCGTACCAGAACGGCTGGCTCCGGGATACTAGAGCTGGATCGCTGCTGCACTTCCAGTCCCGGGTTGCCATTTATAGACGGGACCAGCTCAAAGTCCCGGCCTGTCCCATACGATTTCTTGGTATCTGGCTACCGTCACGACACATCGACGGCATTATCGTCGTTCTTGAGAGAAACATGTGCACATGCATCTGTACTGCAGGTCGACATGGAGCTCTGGGCCGGAGACACCAGAAGGGGACAGCCGAAGGAAATCGCTGATCCGATCTCCCGGATGACCCATGCAGAGAAGGAAGCGACGGCATTTCTTTTAAGCACCACGAGGTCCACGCTGGCATCAACCTCGTTTCATTTTGGGGGTCCGGCCCCGGCCCACGCGGAAACACTGTTAATCCGGCGTCGCGCGCGCTGGCCAGCGCCCAGCGGTGATGATTAGCCGGCCCACCTGGTCGTGGTCCTGGCGTTGCCGATCACGGGCGAATAGGCAGTTCTGGCCGATTGGTGCGCGTGGCTGTGCTGTGACTGTGAGATCGTACAGCGTCAGCGCTGCGTGTGTCTGGGGAGCCCGCCGGCATGTGGCGATGCGCCACTGCCGCCACCGACGGGCGTCGACGGCTTTGCGGGGTGGATGCGGGAGAATTGTGCACTGCTCTGAGATCGACCATTGGTGATGGAAGCTATATATGGAAATGAAAATGGTTAGGTAGAACTTGCTCAAATTGTTCAAACACCCAAAAGGTTTGGTCGATCAGTTGGAGCGAGACGGATGTCACTGTGAGCGGGACGCCGGTCACCTGGCGATGGATATGGATATTTATATCCACAAAAAAGTACTAATATGGATATTTGTATTCGTATTAGATTTTAATATAGATGTCAAATGTATACATCCGGATTCCATTTGTAGTATTTTTCTCTCCGATTTTAGATTCGTATTCTAAAAATTGTGAAATATCTCACATTATCAATATCCGTGAACAATAAAGTACCTGATTTAAACCATTTGAAACTTATTTTGTGACTAATAATAAATATATTAATTTTAATAGTGCTAATAAAATAATGATGTACAACATTTAAACAATTAAAAATTATTTATATCACAAATGCCTAATAATGTTAATTTAATGTTACTAGTGATATATAATAATAAAATTTATTTTATTTTAATATGACTAATCATATTAATTTTAAGTACATTATTTATCTCTATTTGATGAATAAATTATATTTATATGCGTACATTTTCGACGTGTTTTATCTACACGCGTGTGTAGCTACTCTCACCATCAGTATACCGCCATACGTATGTGTACATACTAGTTTATCACTTCGAATATGTTCACATACTAATTCTAAGATAATCCAAAAGGATATTCATGAAAATTTTCAAAAGCATCCCTAGTTTTTAATTTATTAGTATGTCCACATACTCTATGTATGCTCACATACTCAACGTATATACCACCACAAATGGTCTAGTATCATCACACATACTACGTGTACATACATTTTGTTCGACCAGATTTCATCATATATCATGAGATATTCAAGTAGGAGTAGCTACACGCGTGTACAAAAGAATTTTCCCATTTTATTATATATATATTTAATTACTTAAATACTTATTAATAAATATGTTGTTTTCAATAAGCTATTTACAATATACGCTACTCTTAATTTACTTACTACTTGTATCATGATTTTGATCTATTAGAAAACCATCTATAAAGCAAATTAATAATTCCTATGGCACTATGCTCAAAGTTGGAGTATGTATCCGAATGCAAATTCGAACTATTTGCATTCGATAAGATTTGTATCCGCATCTGAATTTGAATTAAAATGTGGTAAATAATGCTATTCGAATTCGATTCATGTGTAAATAATCCATCCCTACTTGCTCATTGAGCAAACAGCCGCTTCTTAGATGTGACTCTCGGCCACCTACAAAGACTAGTTTATAGACCTGTACTCGTGCAGGTCATAAGTACTCGAAATTCATTGAAACATCAGGGTCCAGAGCTAATAACCAAAATTATGTGCTATCTCTCGTCTGTAAAAATACTTATTATATAGATATATGTTTACCTTTATATGTGGTTGTGATACATTTTAGTTACCAATTACTCACTACTGTAGGGGGCACCACCCGAAGTGGCGTGAAAAACTTATTCGAACCGGTTATTTCACCCGCTTCCCTTAAGGCGTTATTTCACCGCTTCATTTGACATTCTTTCTAATCGCTGGATCTCGCACTGTAGCAGATAGTAAAAATAGAAATTCATAAATAAAAATAACAAAAATATGCTTTTCGTAGCCTAGGATGCCACCCCCGAGCTACGGTCACGGTAGCGCATCATCAGTCACAAGTCACGTGTATTTCACCTTGCGCAACCATTCCTTACCATCTCACCTAGACGTCGTTCCTGCACACATGAGGGAGTTATCTTCCTTTTGACCCTTGTAGCCTAATGCATAGATCTATTATTTATATATCTAAACAACTTTAAATAAAAAACTTTTAACTACAAAATTGTAGATCTTGTCAAAGCGTACAAATTTTGTATAAAGCTTCTCTTCATCCGAGACCGTATGTAAAAGTTACAAATTTCAGAATACAACCTGAAATTCAAATTACAAAAAGGGAACAAGGTGAGATACAGAACTAAAGATTGAAGTTTTTGACATCTAAATGACCTCAAATTCAAAAAAAATCAACTGCAAAGTTATAGATCTCGTCGAAACATGCAAATTTCATATAAAGTTCATCTAAATTCAAAACCATATGAAAAAATTATGAATTTTCGAAGCGTAACAATTTGGGCTGGTGCGATTGAGGAGTTATTCGAAGCGGCTGAATTCAGGCCGGTGTGAATGACTAGTTATTTGAAGTGGCTCAATTTTGGGCCGACGCGATTGACTATTCGAAGCAGCTGACGGTGTATTTGATATGTTAGTTCATGCCGGCTTAGTATACAACGATGCGAATGACTTATTCGAAGCAGACCATTTATGGCCGACGCGAATGAAGCGATGCAAACGATGGTCTCTCTAGTAATGACTCTATACACCTTTTCATGTACATTCAAAGTCATTTTTCACTTTGCTTGCCACTCCATATGTTTGACATATGTTGTAAGGCATTCGGTGCTCGTATAGCCTAAGAGGAGAGGGGTGAATTAGGCACTTTTAAAAACTTAATCTATGGCACACTCTAGTTTGCACAAGATACAAGCTAAAACAAGCTATCTAAATGTGCACCTAAGGTTTCTCTAAGTGTTTGCACCCTATCCCAAAGAGTTTTGCAACCTAGAGCCAATCCTATCAAGATACTACTCTAAGGAAGTTAAACACTCAAGTTGCAAATATAAAATGCGGAAACGTAAAGGAAAGAGTTAGAGAATGCAAACTTGACTCGGCGATTTTTCCTGTGGTATCGGTAGGCAAATGCAACCCCTAGTCCACATTGGAGCTCCACGAAGGATACGCTCCCGGTCACCAAGATGAGATCTCCCGGTCAAGGTCTTGACTCGCCACAAAGGCTCACGCCAAGCCAGATGAGCCACTTGCCACGAAGACAACCCTCACCTCCCCTACTTTTCTGGTCACCTTGATGCCGTCTCCACTAAGGAGCTTCTCCATGAAGGAAGGGGGTCCATGTCCCCCACACACGGTCGCCGTCGCCTCTCTACACAGAGTCGGAGGGTCAAAGACTTGCCGACGAGTCACGAAGACTCCAAGGCGCCGGCCAACACCTCTTGTACAAGTAGTTCACTCAAGAACCTCACTCACAAGGCAGCAACACCTTGCTCTCTCTCAATCCTAGCCTAACCTAGCACTAACACTCACAAAGCTTGTGCTAAAGGCCTTTGATTTGATCTCTATAGCACCAAGGTGGGTTGGATGTGATGTTGATGTAGTGGTAGCTTCCATGAACTCCTGGACACCCCCAACAACTCCAAATGGGCATGTAGAGGGGGTATATATAGCCCAACAACTCAATAGAGCCGTTGCACAAAAGATCCCGATGACTAGTTGTCTTTTGTACAGGTCGATTGATCCGACCACATGCCTATGTCTCGGTCAGATCGATAGATCCGTGCAAATGCCTTTCCATACTAGCCGTTGCGCCCCTCAGTCCATACACTTGTCTATCCATACAACCCAATCATCCTTGTACCGGTCGGATCATCTGACCGCTTGATTCAACTTGAAACTAGCCGTTGAACGCTTGACAGGTGGCACACTCCTGGCTCCTCTTGCACTGGTCGCTTCATCCGACCGGCGGTCGTTTGATCTGACCAAAGCTCCGACCGCCGGTCGGATCATCCGGTCCGTTGTTTCTTCATGGCCACGCGTCGCGCATCGCTTCGCTGTGTAGCACTCGATATTTAGATTCAATGCTCCGATCACATACTTCACCTATCGATTGGATCAATCGATCCATGCACTTGACCTTAGCCGTTGATCATCGATCGAACGATGCTCTAAAGCTCCGACCAGCCCTGCTCGCGTCGATCGGATGAATTGACCGCAACGCTTGATCTTGGCCCTCCATCATCGATCGGAGGAATGAGCAATGCTCCGACCGCCCACTTCTCACTCGATCGGATCAATTGATCTATGTACTTCGTTTCCATGCAACCCCAGGCAGTCTATCGATCCGACCCATACAACTTGAGTCCGGTCGGATTGATAGATCCATGTATTTGATGTTTCCTTTGCTTCTTGAAACCCTAGGGCGGTGAATTGATCCAACCCATACAAATCCTCTCCGGTCGGATCGATAGGTCCATGCAATCCTTGATGTGACTCATCCAATTCAAACTCTTTGAGTCCTTAGCCAAATCTCATGCTTTGATCTCTTCTAGGATTGCATCATTTACATCCTTGGGACCTAAATAACCTATAAATCACATGCTTAACAAACCATTAGTCCCAATGACTATGTTGCCATTCAATCACAAAAATCACAACTACATGGCTTAGAGGCCATGTTGGTTTCATATGTTTAATTGAATTCTTAGTTTGAGATATGTGTTTAACTTGGAAATTAGCTGTCTAGGCAGTTCTTGCCTACATATATACATGGTTTACATGAGTACAACATGATACAATTTAGAATTATATATTGGTGCACTTTAGGTTTTTGTTTTACAAAGACATATTTAGTTAGTTTAGAATCTGATCTAAGGGTTAATTGATTTTTTTATATGAATCACCAATTCTAAAAAACATCTGTCATTAAATTGCTAGCAATCATGTCTTGAATACAACTAGGTAGGTGTTCATGAAGGGGAAGGACCTCCCTAGCTAGGATCTTATTACACCCGAAGAGGAAGAAGTTTGGATTTATTTAGCTTATTTTTAACGATGAAAGAGGTGCATAGTTAGGTATAGAAGCTTTTTAAGTACATATGATTGGTTTGAGAAGATGCACTGTTATATGAAATCCTTGACTATGATATTTCTACTAAAACAATGTGTGCACATACTAGATGTAGATACAACTCACATGATGTCGTAGCCATGTGGCAGCAATGGTGGCAGGTCGTATAGGTAGCCAAAGCCGATGCGGATCAGTTCGGACCTACTCAAAAACTTGGAGAATGCTTAAGGATCTGAATATGTACTTTTATTTTAAGAGATTATGAGTCACAAATTTAGAATTGTCAATTAAATTCACTCTTTTATTGTAAAATGCCCAATTTGTACTTGAAAATATGAATCCAAGGAAAGACACATAATTTGTAACCGTTGGCTGCCTTGGAATTCATGACCCATATGACTTAGAATTAAAGTCTAGTGCTAGACTTGGAGGAAATTTTGAGGGCCCTAAAAAATAGAGACAGTCCCCATTTAGCAATGGGAGGGTTACTGAGCTGTTTTTAGCACACATTGGGATTATTTGTGAATGCATCATTGAGCACTTTAGAGTACCTAAATGGTCCATTTGATTGGTCAAATATAACTATATGCATGTATTGAATGCGTTCAAGAACTTGAGTGACTTATTATTTAAAATTTTAAGGTAAAAAGGTCTTAAAATTAATTCTCTTGTGACACATGTGGTGCACATTAAATCTAAAAATTTTGATAATTGAACTATGACCAATAGAATTGTTAATAATTTTTTGTATAATTCATAAGATAGAATGACGAAGTCAATCATATCAAATCTTGATTGAATTAGGACAGAAAAATTATTTTATTTGCAATATGTGATATGGGATTGATGTATATTGAATACATACCAGATTCTATGAAAGGATTTTTCTGATGAGTATTTCATTTGTATATATCCGTTATAACAAATTGAGTGCTGATATGTCATACTGACTCTCAGTATTAGGTTTCTGTATGAAACCATAAAATGAATATTGTGAAAACATATTTTCAAATTTAGATACATGAGTGTATCCATGCTTAATTATTGAATACCCAGGAGGAGATTCTAATCTCTCATATGATAGTGGCAATTTGGTCCACTAACGAAAATTCCTTTCTTACTTGTTCAATCCCTGATATAAATAGAGTTTGAAATACTCCAATACGAGGTTTGACTCACACAATATATGGATACCATGTACGAGATACATGATATAAATGATGGATAATGTACTACACATAATAGTATAGCATTGGACTAATGATAATTCTATGGATAATACGGAGACTTGTATTATGGAGGTCTCGTTAGTTGAAGTGAGTTTCAAACATAGTCCACTAGAACGCTCTTATCTCCGATGGAGTTGAGGTGTTGTTGATCCAAATATTTGATTTGGAAATAATATATACATAAAATGTACAACCACACTTTAGACAAACTTGTGATTTGTCATTATAGTCATTTAAAGAAAATGATATTTTATGTACAAGATCCATTTTTTGTAAATTTTATGAACTGAAAGTTCTATTCTTTGTTGATAACTCTACTAAGAGTTCAAATATAAATGGATCTTGCTCCTTGTGATACTCAGATTTGTAAAATCTGAATGGAAAAAATGTAGTAACACACAAATGTGTATGTGTGGTCATTTCAGAAATGGGTTGGGTACTTTGATTAGGGTAGAACTATGGTCACAGTTGTACTGTTAGTCTCCCAATGATATTGTTGATATCAACTGCCCATATCAGAGAATAAATCCCATCAAATGCGAATTCAAAAAATTCCATTTTTGTGACATTAGTCATGTCCTACACGAGTAGATCATGTATTTAAATAAATTTACTTGAAGAGTAGATTATATAGCATGAAAATGTTTAGTATGCAAATATTTTAAATCAAGTTGACACTTGATTATAAATGGACTATTTCATAATTGACATGCAACAAAATTCGCTGCACATGTTTTGGACTCCATTCTTACGAGAATAGACGATTTGAAGTTCATTGCTAAAACATAGTCTCTTTCTAGATGATAGAAGATAGTCACTAAAATATATTGCACCTTTTTCTTCTGCTATCTATTTAAAAAAAATGATGCATAAGATTTGTGAATTCAAGACGAGTCTTAAATTGATATACACAAAATCTTCTATATTCAAAACGTGACTGGAATTGCAAGTAATGTGGGCACCATATTAGATAGGTGATGAAATCGCTGCTATTATCAAGCGTGAATTGTTATTGATATAGACTTTATCATCATATACAAGTGAATGAACACATCAAAAGTTAGTCATCATAATAGTGTAGACCTTGAAGTAGTGGATGAAAAGTTTATTACTATAGGCATAGTTTGGCATGATTGCAATAGATGCCTTAGTCTCCACTGTCATGTGTTATACTAGTAGGCAATCACCTTGTTGTTTTATTAAATATGCAAAATTATTGAAGGCAAGATGATTCTTGTAACAAAATTAAGGTATAATTGAATGAACAGTGCAACTGTTATAAATGTGATATTTGTATTCCCGTGGGAATTAATGACTTGATAGTTATATTTTATACACATTGTTATTATGTAAATTTTGGATGTACACAGTGTACGTAATCATAATAAGATGTAGACCTCTTAGTAATGGGCAATAAACTTGCTGCCTAAACGCCCGGTCTCAAGGCAAATAAATTCTTATAGAACTTATTCAATTCTATATAACTTATTGCAGCCAGTGCCTAGGTCTCCATCACCTTGTGTTGTTCCAAAAACTTCAGATTTATGTACCTTAATTGTTTGTTATTTTACATGGTACTACACGATGTAGAATAAATAAAGTGTCATATGTTAAATAACGACACATGAAAAAGATTGTTCTAACATAATATTTGTATAACCAATGTGAGATCTGCGGATCACTAAATATATAACTATTGCGGTAATTATAGCACCCATCATTGCAAAAGTTAACAGAGAATGTGTATGTATTGAAAATTAGGTAGGCATTGTGCAATCCAAAGTACTATCGTGGTAATACTATTGAATATTGTATGTTTACATATATACTATATTACAATTCCTAAAGACCTGAGCGTCTAGCATGCACATATGGTTTATCCATAAAGTCGGAGGACTAATGGATGAAACAACAAACTATATAAGATATATTTATGTATTAGTTTGTAAAAACTGATGACGTGAGTAACCTCGCTTTATTGATGTAGAGGAGGCTTTAACCAAAATCAGATGCTGCAGCATATTTGTGCTCCTGGCATGTGGTGTGCAGCCACCACTGTTGCCATGGTGCGCGCTGAGGCGCTTGCGGCGATGCCGCAGCTGTGCTTGCGGATGGAGGTTGCCAATAAGTTGTACAGTCATGGCTGCCGGCGTGACCGGAGATACAGTCATTGGTGCTTGCCGCAGAGGCTGCCTTCGCAAGCCATGACGAGGCTTGCGCCTGTCAAAACGAACAAGCGAGTGTAGCCACAAGGAGTACGTGAGTACCTCCAACAACTGCCAAGAAGCATTAGACCATGAACATGTCGTTGGGGGCCACGGGATACATAGTGTCGCTAATTATACGCACGACGGTGCCATTCTCATATGTGTAATTGATGCCGATTTGATTATCGGTCGTGGCTTCTATTTTGCACTCTCTGTTCCGTTTCAACATGGGTTCCATGCAGCAAGAAAACAATGAATGCTTACAGAATTTTGCCGAAGATCATTGTCTCGTTTTCAGCACAAATCAATGTGCAAGTGGTGTCGTGCATGCATCAGAGGCAGACAGACAGGCGAGATGACGGTACTGGATGGGCATTGCTACTTTGCACGCGCGCACGGGGGCGTGATGCGCTCATGCTACCCGAAAAACCAACGGGCCCACCATGCACGCGCGCCCCCCATCCCGCACGACGCGCTAACCACTCCACGCCGTGGGCCCCGCTCTGGCACCCCTTCCTCCACGCGTTCACAAAAATTTGTTTAGGAAAAAAATTTGCAACAAAAAATTGTACAAAAAAAATTTGTTCAGAGAGAAAAAAAATTTGCAACAAAAAATTTGTTCAACGAGAAAAAAATTGTCCACGAAAAAAAATTGCAGCAAAAAATTGTCTAAATAGAGAAAAATAAAAATATTTTGCATCAAAATTTTGAGCAAACTTTTTCACAAGAAAAAATGTGAAAAAATGTTTGGAGGAAAAGTTATGCAACAAGATTTGGAGCAAAAGGTGAAAAACTTTCTTAGAAAATCTTTGTAACAAACTTTTCTTTTCTCCCTAAAAAATGAAAAAAATGAAAAAAAACAGGTATACCTGTGCGGCCGGCCGACGTCACCCTCACTGTCGGGGCCGCCGCCACCGCGTCGGGGCTCACCGGGCCGCCACGCCGACGCCCACCGGAGCTTGTCGGAGGCGCCGCCGTGCCCGCTGGCGATAGAGCTCGGCTCGGTGCTCCCGCGGACGGACAGAAGCCGAGGCGAAGCTCCATCGGCGGCGGCAAAAGAGGAGTGGCGCGGCGTCTGGCAGGCAGGCAGAGGAGTGGGCGGCGTCTGGCAGGTAGAGGAGTGGACAGATGAGGTTGCTGTGGCGTGCGCGGTGGGAATGAGGTTGTTGGGGCGTGTGGGCGGGTCCCACCCACGTGGGGAGCGAGCTCACGCGCGAGCCGGTACGCTCGGCTGTAATATTGGGTTCTCGGTACTGGATCATCTCCCTGCCATTGACATCGGAAGAAAAAAAAAATCTTCTTGGCGCAGGAAGAGTGGCGTGCTATGGTCTGGAGTTCTTCAGGCCTCGTTTCTCTTCTGTGTGGGTCAGTGGAGAGTGAAGTGCATGATAACGTGAAGTGCATGATAACGTGTTAAAGTAGAATGAGAAAAAAGTGTTGGAAATGAAAGGAATGAATGATTCATTATTTGAAGGTGGCCGAAAGGGTCTGACCCTTTCGGTGTTGGCGCTTTCAGTGCCGGTTCTTTCGGGCAACAACTGCCTATATCACTAATGACATCATTAATCTATAATTAACTAATTACAAAAATTATCACTAATCTAATTTCTCAACAAATCTAAAACTTGCAGTGCATGATGAAGCCACTTCCACTACTGGAGAAGGAGCTATCTACACCGGTTGGGAACCCCTTTAGCACCGGTTTCCCAACTGGTGCAGAAGTTCCACTGCTAAAGGGGGGGTCTACCCGGTGCTAAAGGATATCTTTAGCACCGGTTTGAATTACCAACTGGTGCTAAAGGCGCAGTGCGCCGTGCGCGGCACCTTTAGCACTGGTTGATCTTACCAACCAATGCTAAATTGTGCCATTTTTTTTTCCTTTTTTCCAACAAGCCACACATATTTGTTTGTATACGTATTTTGCCTACATATTTATTCTAATACGGATGTCGTACTATAGTACTATTCGTATAGGCTCATATAATCATACTAAAAGACATATATATTATAACTTGGTGCCAAATAGTTTAGTTTTTACGACTTAATATCCATGCATTACTATCTACAACTAGGATCAGCAGTGGAACGACTCAGACTAGCAGAAGAACGACGACTAGACCCCTCCAGATGATCCCATGAATCGTGATGATGGAATTATCCTTTGGGATTTACGATCTCGTCTCAAATAAATCCGATGAGTTGTTCATTAATTGCGTCGATCCTATTCTGCTCAAGCAATTTTTCTGAGATGCTCATCATCTACAATTTGCAAATAATTGAAAATTAAATCATGGTGAGAAAATATCATAATTGCAAATAATAATGGTGCACTGATATTAGAATTCGGTTTATTATTACGTACCATAATATCATGGTGAGAAAATACTTTCTTAACCCAATTGTGCATGTTCTCGCAAACGTAGTATCCACGTAAATTATTTTTCGGCTTCTGTCTCATACACTATTGGTCAAACAAAGTTAAAGAGAATTCGTTTAATTGATGAGCCGAGACGTAAATGTACAAATTGCATGCATACTAGGAATTCAGTCTGCCATATGAGCTTTTCATAAGGAATACCGGTGTGCTTGTACGAAGTTCAGTCCACATCCTGCGATAAAAAAACTTAGCTACTAACTGCAATACAAAAGTTAAGTCCACATCCTACAAATTTTTCCTAATTCATACATAAAAATTAACTAACTGCAATACAAAATTAATACTAACTAAACTTAGCTAATTAGCAACATTTCTAATTAGCAAAATTTCGTACATAAAAAACTAACTAAAAATCAATATATTCCCTTTATAAAAAATCTATTCTAAAATGTACTAAAGCAACATTTCTAACCAACATTTGTCTAATGCATACCTAACAAAAATTTCTAAAGCACCATGAACACATATAGCCATAGCTCTCTCTGTTCTTTTTTCTTAACAAATTTCTCTATTTCTAAAGTATAGTAACAATAGATGCTAATGAAGAACGTGAGAGGATGAAATTGTGTACCTTGTAGACACCTTCAAATGAGTGAAAACTTTACAGATTTGGAAATTATTTTTTGGCAAAATCTACCCTCTACCTGAGCGCACCATAAACACAGCTCGGAATGTTCATGCTGGTTTGGGCATGGGAAGGAAGAAGGGCTTAAATAGGGGAGGCAATTAGCACCGGTTGGTGGCTACAACCGGTGCTGATGGTTGCAAGAAACATCAGCACCGGTTGCAGCCACCAACTGGTGCTGATTGTGGCTCTATTAGCACCAGTTGCAGCCAACAATCGGTGCTAAATGTGCTCGGAAGCTTTAGCACCGGTTGCTGGCTTCTACCGGTGCTGAAGGTGGGGTTTTAGCACCGATTGCTGGCTGCAACCAGTGCTAAACCCTTCCCCATCGCTGCCGCGTGCCGCGTGTGGCTGCTAGCCGTTGGACCGGTGCTAAAGCCCCATTAGCACCGGGTCCATATATGGCTGAGGCATATAAGGAGGGCGGATAGCTGATTCTCTAGTAGTGTTCTTACAGTTGCTGATGAGACCATTCACCATTTGCTGGTTGGATGTGTATTCACCCGTCAAGTGTAGGCTTTGATCTTTCAGCAGCTAGGCCTCAACATTCTGACATTAGAACCTTCTGCATTTCGTTTGTCTAAGTGGTGGTGGTCAGCAATCTCAGTGGTGCCTAAGGAAGAGCGGAAAGGCCAAAATTCTCTGATTATCTTAGTGGCTTTGGAGGTCTGTAAGCACCGTAACTCGTGTTTCTGACGGGGCTAGGCCTTGTATGCAGGAGGTTCACAAAGCCGTCCGCATCGAAGGCAACCTTTGGTGCAGTGCTGGAGCTAGAAAGCTCCAAAGCTCCTGGAGCTTATGTTAAGGTCGCCAGCCTTGTGCATTTAGGCCCCTTATGTCCTTGGTCCAGTTCCTAGTTTATGTTGTGGCGCGTCGTTTTTAGAAAGGGTGTTAGTGTGTGGCGTTCTGGTTCCTGTCCTTGTACTCATTCCTTTCTACCTTAATGAAATGACACGCAACAACTATCCTGCGTAGTTTGAGAAAAAAACTCTGTTTGGATCTAATAATGCCTTGCCATGTTTTTTTTTCTTTTTCCCCATATGCAGATATATCTTGTACAGATAAAACATATTGCGGGGAGCTGACACAATCATAGCATGTCAAAAACCGGTGTGTCACCACGAGCATGCTCGTTTTATTCTTTTCAAACCATATTATTATTATTATTATTTTACAAAAGTACAGTAGCCATGTTGGATATCTGAACTTAATTGCAAAGAATAAGTAATTCTGAAGAATTTTCTAGACCCTCAAAATCACAATCCCTTGTGAACACGATTCTAACACAATTAACCCAACATGTGAACCCTTTAACCCTGAAAACTGCTGAAACATCTAGACCCTATGCGTAGGGTAGGTAAGCGCGTATTTTGGTCGTAAATGATAACCTTATTGTTGTAACTAACGGTTTATTTTGAAGGAAACATTTTAAATGTTAAGTTATGGAAATTGATATAAAATGTGACCCCTTAATTTGAATGTGAGATATGAGCAAGGACTTGGACATGAGGATTAAGGGCCTTTGTAGAACCAAGCGTCATAAGGAGGTAAAGGGCACTTGGTATAGTATAAGGTTTATAGCTATAGTATTCTTTGACAGTACTATTAAGAGGGGTACTTGAACAAGTAGCTTGATCTAGCTAAGTCTTGACTTGAGAGAGATGCACACTTAAGAAAATTTAGCACAAAACAGCTCAAGGGTATCATGGTATGGAACTATAAGCAAGAACATCGACTAAGGACTCAAAGAGGATTGAATTGGATGAGTTGTAGCAGGTCACCATGGATTGGAATATCCGATCGGGCCAGTTTAGAATGGATCAGACTTTACTCCAATAATCCGATCAAGTATGATGAGTGACCTATTGATTCGATCGAAACAAGAAACATGTGATCAGATGTATGGACCAGAAGCCTGATCTAAGGGTGCAAAACCCTTCATGATCAAAAAATCCGATCGGGGTGCTCTGACCGCTGATCGGGTTGCGATCACAGAAACAATGTCAAGCGCGATGGGGGCAATGTAACTGGATTGGAACATCCGATCAGCGGTCAGAGCATCGACCGGAGCATCAACAAGTCGTTGTGAAGTTTCAATTGGGGTTTTGATCATCAAGCAGGTTATCAATGACTGGAATCCAATCAATGATCGGACTATCAATCGGGACATAAAGAAAATAACATTTCTTTTGGACCAGATGAAATTAGTCACGGCTTGTGACTGTGACCGAAAGATCCGATTCAGTTAAAGGGTACCGATCGGATCATTCAATTAGTGTTACTTTTCCAGTGTCTACCTTACCAACAGCTAGCTCTTGATCCTTTGCGTATATAAGCTTCACCCCTTGGTCATTTGAGCTGCTCTTTGACGCCTTGAACACCTGAAGCAACCTAGAGAAGTTGAGTTTATGCAAGAGCCAAAGGTTTGAAGCTTCAAGTTGGATTTCTACTTCCAAGGGCTTAGTGAAGACAAATGTGCATCATTCTCTTGATGAGTTTTAGTGAGGTCAAGTGAGAGTGATAGTGCTTGTTACTCTTTGGTGTTTGACGACACCTAGACAGTCCTGGTGATGTGGAGTTGTTGGTGAGTTCTTAGAGATTGTGGGAGCCCCATGGAAGATCTCTTGTACACGGTGTGAAGCCTGCCGTTCCGGTGATGGACAAGGGTTATTCTTAGTGAGCACTTGAGTCTTTGTGATTTAAGGTAAAGCAATACTCTTAGTGAGTGCTTCAAGAGGGGAGCGTCAACTCCTCGATACCACAGGAAAAAATTCGGTGTCTCCTCTTCCTTAGCTTTATTTTCCCACATCTATTTTTAGCATTTACTTTGTGTATCTTTTCTTGTTCTTTGTCTCGCTTAGGCTCTTAATCCCTTGTTAGTGTGTTTCTTTGTCTAAGGCATGATGCACTTGCTAATGTATTTTCCTACTTAACTCTCTTGTTGAACTATAGGTTTGGGCAACACTAGTTTATTAGGCTAAGATTTTTTTCATATTGCTTTAGAAATTTGAAAAAGTCCCAAATTCACAGGGCCTTCGATCCTTTCAACTGCATCGACTGTAAGCATCGCCGTTATCCGTGACTTCTTTGATGCACAGGAAATGCGTAGCGCATCTGCATGTTGCTGCATTCCTTCTCGAAGACGCACACTTGGCAGAAAACTAGCAGTAGTGTACAAATCCCTTAAAAAAATACCATAACAGTCTACACAGACAAAGCAAGGAAATGCAAACAGAAAAGACCATTTCAGTTCTGTTACTGCCAAGTGCAAAACGCCGAACGACTTTTGTCTAGTTCCCTTGTAAAATTTATCGTCAGATGTGTCTTGGAAAAACTTCACGAACGAAGATCTTAAGATGGCTAGCTTGCAAATGCCCCTCCATCATCCGTACAGAGAACCGAACGAGGTTCTCGTGCACGACATCATGGGTCGTGCTCTGCTTCTTTGCATTCTCCTATGCAGTTGCTGCTCTATTTCGAGCAGAGGCCGCCTTGAACGCAGCCAAACAGATGCAGAATCAGAGTTTAAAGGTATTGTTTGACCGACCACTAATCGTTAGCAAAAGCTTCATTCCCCAAAGACATTAACCCTTCTCCTACGCTATTTTTTCAGTTATATCAAGCTCAAACCGCCGGTCATTTTTGCCCCTAGTGCACCGGCGAAGACTGGGTTCTCCGGCACCAACCAAACACAAGCCATCCCTCGCGGAAACGCTCCGCCGAGATGAGGCTCGCAGGAACCACATCCTCGGCAGATCCTTCAGACACATGGCCGTGCAGTCACCGAACAACGGCGTGGCCATCCCGGCAGAGCTGGGCTATGCCGTTGACTCGCTGGAGTACGTCGTCACGGTAGGCTTCGGCACGCCGGCCGTCCCGCAGACCGTGCTCATCGACAGCGGCAGCGACTTCGCCTGGATCCAGTGCAAACCCTGCGGCTCCGGCAACTGCGACCCCCAGAAGGACCCTATGTTTGATCCACGGACATCCTCCACCTACACGCCCATCCCCTGCAACTCCGACGCGTGCAGGAGCATCTCCTACAACGAGGGGAACGGGTGCACGGAGGACTCCGCCTGTGGGTTCACACTGAGCTACGCCGACGGCTCCAACTCCACCGGCGTGTACAGCAGCGACAAGCTGACGCTGGCTCCCGGCGTCACCGTCGACGGCTTCCGCTTCGGCTGCGCCCATGGCCAGGGAGGCAGGGACGACATGTCCGACGGCCTGATCGGGCTCGGGAACTCGCCGGAGTCCCTCGTGTCGCAGGCGTCACGGTCAAACAGCGGCGGCGCGTTCTCGTACTGCCTCCCGCCGACGGCGAGCTCCGCGGGGTTCCTCGCCCTCGGCGTGCCGAGCGACACGTCGGGGTTCGCGTTCACCCCTATGCACCCGTCCGACCACATCGCCGTGTTCTACAAGGTGACTCTGACGGGCATCAGCGTCGCCGGGCGCCCGCTCGACGTGCCGCCGTCGGCGTTCCCGCACGGCGACTTCGGCATGATCGTCGACTCCGGCACGGTCATCACGTGGCTCCCGGCGGCGCCGTACGCTGCGCTGCGGGCGGCGTTCCGGCACGCCATGGCCGCGTACCCGCTGGCGGCCCCGATCCACCCCGTCGACACGTGCTACAACCTGACGGGCTACGACGGCAACGTGACGGTGCCGGGCGTGGCGATGACGTTCCTGGGCGGCGCGACGGTCGAGCTCGACAACCCGTCGGGGATCCTGGTGGAGGGATGCCTGGCGTTCGCGGGCGTGAGGCCCGACATCCACGGGAACGGCGTCATCGGCAACGTGAACCAGCGCGGGTTTGAGGTGTTGTACGATACCAAGCAGCTGAGGGTTGGGTTCAGAGCTGAGGCGTGCTGAGTATTTCTGTGATGCGCTCGGCTTGAGCACCGTAAGTGCTGCTGAAGAACTGTGCTAAATCGATGGCACTAGATTGTTGAATGCTCATTTCAAAGGCTAATAAGGGTGATGGTATATGTGTTATTCAGACAAGTTCTGAAATCAAACTTCCCCGCCAAAAAAACACTGAAAACATTAACTTTGAGCCATCGGCTTTGTGCGTTTGATACTTTGATCCTGTTCGATGTGGTCTCCTCCCGCCGGTGCTGCTGGTGGTTCACTGGCTAGTAGGCTAGGTGGTTCCAGGGGTGGCTTTAAATCGACTGGTCCTGGAAATTGATTATTTGATTTACAATGGATGTGTAGTCGGATCTAAAAATGCTCCATTTCTACAACAGTTAACGTAGAACCGGTTGCCCTAACCGGTCCTGGAAATAGGATTTGACCTGTCACACAAACCCTTTTATGATGTAGTGCTCTGTGATGGGTGCTTCCTCGAGGCCGGTGCTTTGGCACCAGGGCTGTAGATGTTGGATGCCATCGTTTGGAGGCTGTTGCCGCTGCTGCTTTCATGTGTTGGCCGAAATCTCAGCTGAGCCATGTGTGTATGCCCTCTGCCTGCATTGTAATATGCCCTTCGCCATGATTGTGTTGTCAACCTTTTTGTTCAGAGCTGGCGCGTGCTGAGTATTTCTGTGATTCACACGGCTTGAGCAGTGCTGCTGTAGATCTGTGCTAAATCGATTGTACTAGATTGCTGAATGCTCATCTCAAAGGCAAAGGGTGATCAGTGATGTTATATGTGTTATTCAGACAACTGAAATCAAACTTCCCCGAAAAAAAATGAAATCAAATTAATTTTGAGCCATTGGCTTCGTGCGTTTGATCCTGTTCGATGTGTTCTCATCCCGCCGGCGGTGGTGGTCCCCTGGTTAGAAGGTTAGGTGGTTCCACCGGTGGCTTTAAATCGACCGGTGCTGGAAATTGATTTAAAGTACCGGATGTGTAGCCGGATCTAAAAATGCTTCATTTCTACAACAGCTAACATAGAACCGGTTGCCCTAACCTGTCCTGGAAATAGGATTTGACTGGTCTAACAAACCCTTTTATGGTGTACTCTGTGATGGGTGCTTCCTCGAGGCCGGTGCTTTGGCAGCAGGTGAAGAGGCTGTAGAGGTTGGATGCCATCGTTTGGAGGCTGTTGCCGCTGCTGCTTTCATGTGTTGGCCGTTATCAGTCGTCACCTTTGCTTCGTGGAAGAAATATCAACTGAGCCATGTGTGTATGCCCTTAGCCTGCGTTGTAACCTGCGCTTCGCCATGATTGTGTTGTCATCTTTATTGTTTGGGCCATGATAGGGCTCCATTGGTTTCTTTGCGGTGTTTGGGTTCGTGTGACGAGTGCAAATACTATAGTGAATGTGTTTGTGTGATTCTTCATGAGAACACAAAAGAAATTTATGACAAGAGGGTCTTTTAAGCAAAGATTAGAGAGAGAGTGATTGATTTGAATTTTTTTGTAGAACAGATAATGTGTTCTTTTGGTGATTGCTTTTATGCAGGAATGGATAATAATGTAATCAAGTTGGCAACATATGAATAAAAAATTATTATTAATTGACTATCAGATATCTTTCCATATCGCAAGCCAACACACACAATCATACTCTCACTTCCACCATCTATCATCCCTTCATTATAGTTGCAGTAATAGAGCCTTGTTTTGTGCATGGGAGACTTAGACGACCTCACTTCCACCATCTATCGTCCATTCATCTGGTCCTAAGAAATTAGATAGTAATTGAACCTTTATTTAGACACGCAACTAACTTGAGAAAAGATATTTAAGAAATAATCTACCATCCAATAGTTGGCATGTGGATTTCTCCTAGTACCATGAATACTTAGAGAAATGCTAAAAGTGAAACAAACTTTGCTGGTGACACTATGAAATCCTCCATCTTATGCATCCAGTCAGGAAGATGCAAGATTCCCCTATTGTTTCTTTACACAACACTCGGCAATACAAAATATGGTGTGTTATATGTTCACTCGAGAAATAACTAGCATGGGGAAACTTTATGACACAATAATAGGGCTGTAACCGTAGAAAAATTTGTGCACCCAGATGACCGCTCAAAGTAGGTGAACACATTTAGTTACCTAGACCACCCTGACACATTTGAGCAAGGAATACTTGCATTTATAATACTTACGGATGTCGCTCCTAGAGAAACCATGATTAAAATAGCTTCTACATATTTGTCATTCCTGAAGGAACAAGCCTACAAAATTGCCATTTTTTCTGATGTGGCGAGCCACATACTCGAGAAATCATGGACTAAACATGACAAATGACAATGACACCGTTGCATTTTCCATGGCTTCCTCGTCTCCTTCCAGTGGCGTGCGGGAACAAATGGGCATATATGGGTAGATGATTAAGAAAACCAAGGATAAATTTATGCCAAAAATACTATTCACATTGAATTAAAATATAGAGAACAAATTTCAAACTGAAAAAGAAACAATGTACATATTTATAACATTGTAAAAAACTTAAAATTTCAAAGATATACATGATGAGGAACGCGAGGCAGGCATCCAGGAGGACCCCGGACGAGGCGTCGAGGTCGACGGTGGCGCCGGCGCTGCCCCTTAACGTTAGCAACACGGTGGGCACCGTCACGTATTGTCGTAGCCGGTGAAGTTGTAGCAGGTGTCGAGGTGTCCAACCGGCGGCGCGAGCGGGTACTCCGCCATGGCGCTCCGGAACGCGGCCCAGAGCGCCACCTACGTACGCCGTATCCTGCAGCGCCTTTATCACCGTGGCGGGATCACGGAATCCGTGATCGCTCCCTCCCTCCCAGAAGGCTGGAACACGGCCCGAGGGAACTCAGCGGCCTCCCCCGGCGCCCGCCGATCGACGCAGATGCCGGTGGGCATCAGCTGGTAGAACCACGGCTGCTCGTCCATGGCGAGCAGCGGCGTGAACAGAACACGAGGCCCGACGTGTCGTTGTGCGCGCTGAGGGCCAAGAACCCCGTGGAGGTCCCGCTTGGCGGCAGGCAGTGCGAGAACACACCGCTGCCGTGCTGACCTGCTCAGGGTGCGTGTCACGGATGTACACCCCCGTCACCGTCGCGTTGTGTGTACGCGCAGTCCCAGTCGCTGCTGCAGCCGTCTCCGCCGACGCTGGCGGCGAGGGCCCTGCAATCCGTCCCTGGTCGGATAGAACAACGAAGAGGGGAGCCTCTGAGCGTATAGCAGTTGGTGGCGTTGCAGGGCTTGCACTGCACCCACGTCAGCTCGATGCCCGTGTTAAGGACTTAAGGATGAGGGTCTCTGCGGGACGGCGGGCGTGCCCAAGCCCTCCGTGACGAACGACGTACTACTGGACGCGCGACCCCAGCTGCGCTGGGATGCTCACAGCGTCGTTGCTGTGCAGCTTCTTCTTGCTCTTGAGATTCTTCTGGTGATGTGCTCCGTGCGCTCACGGTTTTGGCGAATCATTTCGGCCAGAGACAGCTCTTGTAGTCTCGTTTGGTTGTCTGAACGGGTGCCTACGGGCCGTTATGGTGCGCCAGTGGCACGGAACGCGGTTTGATGTGGAGTACACTCCTGGAGAGATGATGGACTTGGCATTAGTTTGATTATTACGTTTAAAAAGAATATTAGTACCGGCTACGTGTCCAGAGGCGCGCAGCTGGCACGCACAGCGGGCACGTAGTTTAGTACCGGCTGGTGTTACCAGCGAGTATTAAAGTGCGCCGTTTAGTACCGATTCCACAACTGGTACTAAACGACCGGCCATTTTAGTCTCGATTATTTAAGTTGAAACCGGTACTAAACCCAACTTCCCAGCCGACACTGAAAGTGGATTCTTCACTAGTGAATTGAGTTTTCACACTTTTTGTTCGATCAAATGCCTAGTGAAGTAGAACATGATGTTCTGATGACTGAAATGAGGCGCTGTTGGCACTACCATCATCAGTTTCTGGCCGCCCGATCCACTATCAGTCTGTCACTCTGTCCCGGTGTCACCTCCACGCTGTCCTGGCCGCAGCTGCCGCAATAGGCCACCGCTGCCGCCCGTCGGTGCCTCACGCAAGCTTGGCTACGCGCCTTCCCGCCGCTATGCCCGCCCCCGGCCCGTTCCCTGCTGCGCACCGCTAGCCTTTGCTTCGCCGCCCGCTTGCACGTGGCGGGCCTGCCCGCGGTCGCGCCTCCCTGCCTGCCGAACAAGCGCGGGCCTGGCCGCGCAGGCGTTGCCACGACCGACACCTGCCGCGCGCGATGGACCTGCCCCGGCTGCCACGGCGCGCTGCCTGTCCGTGGCCAGCCTTCTTCACCGCCGTGTTGCCACCGCAGCCCTGCGCATCGCCGGCCGGCGAGCTATGCGCTGCATCCAAGTAGGAGAGGAATAGAGACACGGAGGAGAAGGGAAATAGGAGTACTTGAGTCATTGACGAGATAGAAAGGGAAAACGAGAAATGGGATATGATTTTAACACTTCTTCCCAACTAGTAGGGATGCACGTGCCACAGGCACGTGTTAAAAAGAACACAGAATTAAAAACTCTGATTTTAAAAGAAACAAAGTATGCTATTTCTCCATTCAGCTCGAACTCACTCAAATATAAAGGACAGCTCGTATGAAGTACATGAAGACTTGTTCTAAAACTTCTTTTGTAATTTTTGGCTTCGGGAGGCTTAAATCGTGGAATATGCAATCATACAAGTACATTGGGGAATAACTATCAGGGATGACTTGGAACTCTGGAATTGGTTTACTGGAGATTGTTTTGAGATGTTCCATTCGTGTGGCGAAGTCAAGTTTGATGCTCTCATGTATCATATAGTCATTGCGTATAGCGTTTCTATACTATAAAGGTTGTCACAATTGAAACGGTTAAAAAGAATAGGGATCCATGAGAGCTTTGTCTTGTATTCTATATGGTGACCAAGGACGCACCACTACTGGAAGGAGACCAGTTGAAGACCTCCAAGATCGGGGCTGGCTTATCCCCGAAATAGGAAGGCGAGCTCGTCAGGATTCTGCAAGCTAACCGCGACATCTTTGCGTGGAAACCTGCAGATATGCCTGGAGTGCCAAGGAACCTGATCGAGCACAGTCTTAACGTCGATCCCAAAGCCACACCCAAGAGGCAACGGTTGCAACGGTTCGCAACCGACAAGCGAGAGACGATCAAGAAGGAGCTGGCGAAACTACTCGCTGCAAGATTCATCAAGGAAGTCTTCCACCCGACTGGTTGGCAGATCCAGTCTTGGTGAGAAAGAAGAACAACAACGAGTGGCGCATGTGCGTCGACTACACTCGTGCAGAAGTTCCGGAGTTCCCTTTGATACTTGTTGATTCAACAAAGTATACATCGGTCAAAATCAGAAGAGTAGATCACATGACTACTTTCCAGGATCCCTGAGTACTTAGATGTAACTAAGACCAGGCTGAACACTTGTAGAGGCCAGCTAGCCTTATAAAGCAACTACCCACAAGTGGTAATTTCAAATCTTTGAGTACTTATTTGAAAGTACTACAGATTCTACTCGGCAAGAAGAGTAGTGATTTCAAATCTTTGAGTACTTATTTGAAAGTACTACAGAGTCTACTCCATAATAAGAGTAGTGTTTTCAAAATCTCTGAGTACTTATTTGAAAGTACTACAGAGTCTACTCCATAATAAGAGTAGTGATTTCAAAATCTCTAAGTACTTATTTGAATACTACAGAGTCTACTCCACAAGGCGAGTAGTAACTTCAAACCTCTGAGTACTTATTTGAAAGTACTACAGAGTCTACTCCACAAGGCGAGTAGTAACTTCAAATCTCTGAGTACTCATTTGAAAGTACTACAGAGTCTACTTCACAAGGCGAGTAGTAACATCAAATCTCTGAGTACTTATTTGAAAGTACTACAGAGTCTACTCCACAAGGCGAGTAGTGATTTCAAATCTCTGAGTACTTATTTGAAAGTACTCTAGAGTCTACTCCACAGTATGAGTAGTGATCTTCAAGTACCAGTTATCAAGTGCTTTGAAGTATAACTCGCCAAATGAGTACAACTTGCCGGGGGCTTCCTGAATACACTGCAAGAGTGGTTTGGATGACTTTTCGGGCGCCTCATGATCAATGGAATTCATCAATGTGTGGTCGCCTCAACCCGTTGCAAGTTATCAAGTCAAAGCTTGACTTCAGCTTGTGCCGCGGTACTGCCGCATCGCCAATATGCTTGTGATGAACTCAAGCTAGTCGGAATCAACTCTGACTAAGTCTGCTTCATCGACAAACGGCAACAAACAAGCTAAGTTACTTATTTCAATTATTTTTTTTATTCTAACAAGATTGGCCAAGCGCCGAGTACTTTGTTTGGATGACTACTTTTTAGGCCGCACAACGTGCTATCACATCTTCGCCAGCTTCCAGGCCCGGGGGCTGACGCTAAAATTACAACTCGGTTTGCCATCAGGCTTACCTAGTTGTCTTTCTCCAGCATATTTGAGTCGCCAAGTACCAATGATGGGGGCTTCGACTACATTGGCACCTGACTCCTGTTTCTGGGGAGATCGCGGCAAGACAAGTCAACCATGACCTCCTTTGTTTCGCTACTCTATTGATGGTGGCTATTTTGACTACATACTACTCGATGCATCCCCGCTGGCTCCTACGCTCGGGGGCTGGGTACAAGAAAACTACTCGGATGAAGATCTCCAAGATGATTCGATGTGACTACTAATTCTGGGTGCAAATTAACACTCGGATGATGATCTCCAAGATGATTTGAAGAACCCTAAAGCTCGCTGGACCCTTGAATTGATCATTCTGAATCGTTTCAAGGCTCGGGGGCTGATAGGCGATATACATCGACTGCTGATTTCATTATTTCTGAAGACTGATGACTTAAATCAAGTCCCTCGGTTCGATTCTTTGATTCAACCCAAGGCTCGGGGGCTACTTGATATCAAGTGCAATTTTTCCAAAATTGCACATTTCAAGATCAAGATGAAGATTCAAGATTATGTGGACCCTCAACCTGATTCTTCGATTCAACTTAAGGCTCGGGGGCTACTCCATATGGAGTGCGATTCTTATCGCACACCATATAATATTTTGAAGACTACTGATTTAATCAGAATAAACGGGGCTTAAGCACCTCATGGCATCGTGGCAACCAAGACCTGTCCAAAACTGATCAAGAACTCGAAAAAGCACTCGATTGGATTGGCAAGCACTCGGTTGATGATACTAGACGATGAAGCGCATGGGGGCTTGTTGGAGGTACGACCATGGGCCCACAAGGACACATGCATTCTCTCCAGACAGAGTCGTACCAAGCGTGAAGAACAAGAGTAGAGTACTGCAAGGACTATTCTCGATATGAAAATTAGTCGTATGACTTGTAAACTACTCGGATTGCCTTGAAAAGCACTCTCCAAGTAGTAATTGGTTAGGATTCTACTCGAAACCAACCTTGTAACCCTGCCCGACGTGAATATAAGACTGGGCAGGGACCCTCTCAAGAGGAACCGAAGTCGTGAATGTTTTTTGTGGAAAGGTGTAATTTCATGCAAGGAGCTAATTCAAAGGAAACTTTGCTGGCTTTGTAAAAGGAAACTCTGCTGGCCGTGTATTTCATGCAAGGAGTACGTTGATAGGAAACTTTGCTGGCCGTGTAAAAGGAAACGTAGCTGGCCGCGTAAAATTGCACATTTCAAGAACAAGATGAAGATTCAAGATTCTCTGGACCCTCAACCTGATTCTTCGATTCAACTTAAGGCTCGGGGGCTACTCCATATGGAGTGCGATTCTTATCGCACACCATATAATATTTTGAAGACTACTGATTTAATCAGAATAAACGGGGCTTAAGCACCTCATGGCCTCGTGACAACCAAGACTTGTCCAAGACTGATCAAGAACTCGAAAAAGCACTCGATTGGCTTGGCAAGCACTCGGTTGATGATACTTGACGATGAAGCGCTTGGGGGCTTGTTGGAGGTACGACCATGGGCCCACAGGGACACATGGATTCTCTCCAGACAGAGTCGTACCAGGCGTGAAAAACAAGAGTAGAGTACTGCAAGGACTCTTCTCGATATGGAAATTAGTCGTATGACTTGTAAACTACTCGGATTGCCTTGAAAAGCACTCTTCAAGTAGTAATTGGTTAGGATTCTACTCGAAACCAACCTTGTAACCCTGCCCGTCGTGAATATAAGGCTGGGCAGGGACCCTCTCAGAGATGAACGGAAGTCGTGAATGTTTTTTGTGGAAAGGTGTAATTTCATGCAAGGAGCTAATTCAAAGGAAACTTTGCTGGCCTTGTAAAAGGAAACTTTGCTGGCCGTGTATTTCATGCAAGGAGTACGTTGATAGGAAACTTTGCTGGCCGTGTAAAATTGCACATTTCAAGAACAAGATGAAGATTCAAGATTCTGTGGACCCTCAACCTGATTCTTCGATTCAACTTAAGGCTCGGGGGCTACTCCATATGGAGTGCGATTCTTATCGCACACCATATAATATTTTGAAGACTACTGATTTAATCACAATAAACGGGGCTTAAGCACCTCATGGCCTCGTGACAACCAAGACCTGTCCAAGACTGATCAAGAACTCGAAAAAGCACTCGATTGGCTTGGCAAGCACTCGGTTGATGATACTCGACGATGAAGCGCTTGGGGGCTTGTTGGAGGTACGACCATGGGCCTACAGGGACACATGGATTCTCTCCAGACAGAGTCGTACCAGGCGTAAAGAACAAGAGTAGAGTATTGCAAGGACTCTTCTCGATATGGAAATTAGTCGTATGACTTGTAAACTACTCGGATTGCCTTGAAAAGCACTCTCCGAGTAGTAATTGGTTAGGATTCTACTCGAAACCAACCTTGTAACCCTGCCCGCCGTGAATATAAGGCTTGGCAGGGACCCTCTCAAGATGAACCAAAGTCGTGAATGTTTTTTGTGGAAAGGTGTAATTTCATGCAAGGAGCTAATTCAAAGGAAACTTTGCTGGACTTGTAAAAGTAAACTTTGCTGGCCGTGTATTTCATGCAAGGAGTACGTTGATAGGAAACTTTGCTGGCTGTGTAAAAGGAAACGTAGCTGGCCGTGTAAAATTGCACATTTGAAGAACAAGATGAAGATTCAAGATTCTGTGGACCCTCAACCTGATTCTTCGATTCAACTTAAGGCTCGGGGGCTACTCCATATGGAGTGCGATTCTTATCGCACACCATATAATATTTTGAAGACTACTGATTTAATCAGAATAAACGGGGCTTAAGCACCTCATGGTCTCGTGACAACCAAGACCTGTCCAAGACTGATCAAGAACTCGAAAAAGCACTCGATTGACTTGGCAAGCACTCGGTTGATGATACTCGACGATGAACGTACGACCATGGGCTCACAGGGACACATGGATTCTCTCCAGACAGAGTCGTACCAGGCGTGAAGAACAAGAGTAGAGTACTGCAAGGACTCTTCTCGATTTGGAAATTAGTCGTATGACTTGTAAACTACTCGGATTGCCTTGAAAAGCACTCTCCGAGTAGTGATTGGTTAGGATTTTACTCGAAACCAACCTTGTAACCCTGCCCGCCGTGAATATAAGGCTGGGCAGGCACCCTCTCAAGAGGAACCGAAGTCGTGAATGTTTTTTGTGGAAAGGTGTAATTTCATGCAAGGAGCTAATTCGAAGGAAACTTTGCTGGCCTTGTAAAAGGAAACTTTGCTGGTCGTGTATTTCATGCAAGGAGTACGTTGATAGGAAACTTTGCTGGCCGTGTAAAAGGAAACGTAGCTGGCCGTGTAAAATTGCACATTTCAAGAACAAGATGAAGATTCAAGATTCTGTGGACCCTCAACCTGATTCTTCGATTCAACTTAAGGCTCGGGGGCTACTCCATATGGAGTGTGATTCTTATCGCACACCATATAATATTTTGAAGACTACTGATTTAGTCAGAATAAACGGGGCTTAAGAACCTCATGGCCTCGTGACAACCAAGACCTGTCCAAGACTGATCAAGAACTCGAAAAAGCACTCGATTGGCTTGGCAAGCACTTGGTTGATGATACTCGACGATGAAGCGCTTGGGGGCTTGTTGGAGGTACGACCATGGGCCCACAGGGACACATGGATTCTCTCCAGACGGAGTCGTATCAGGCGTGAAGAACAAGAGTAGAGTACTGCAAGCACTCTTCTCGATATGGAAATTAGTCGTATGACTTGTAAACTACTCGGATTGCCTTGAAAAGCATTCGGATTTCCTTTAGATCGCATATTAAAATTATTCAATAGCATCTCATATTAAAAATTATATATTCATACATCGAAAGCTTGGGCCTCCGGCGGAAACAGAAGGAAATTTTTATATAATTAAATCTTAAACAATCAGCAACATATATAAAAGAAAATATTCACGATACATGTATCCATGAGCAACTCGGCACCGCAGCCAGCTTTTTGATGACAGGGAGGCCAAGAAGGTTGCTCTTCTCGTCGCCGGTGTCGTGGAGCAACGACGCCACGCACTCGACGGCACCGGACACCGTCACAACGCGGAGCACGTTCCGCTTCTACCTGGCGAGCTTGGACACGACGAGCGTCGTGGCCACCCTTGCGCCGCGCTCGACGCCGACGCCCTTGCAAAGAAATATGAACTCTGAATAGATGATGAGAATGAAGGGAGAGATTGTGTGCTTTGAGAATAAGGAGGAGCGCCTTATATAGGGGGCAGGAGGGCTAAGGAGATGAACCTGGACGCCCACGACTATGGTAAGTAATCGATTCCCTGATTGACTCCCACAACTATGGTAAGTAATCAAGTATTAAAAGGAAGGAGACAACGAATAGAAAGGAAAGGAAAGCGGCGGCTTGATTGCATTACCATACAAAGAACGCGATCAAATGGAAAGGAAGGCAGTGGGTATACAAAAATGCCAAGGTAAGAAAGAATAGGGGGGCGGGATGGCGTCGAGGCGCAAAAGAACGGGGGGTGACGACCAAACGCGTCTACCCCCTGGTCGTCCGGGGCCACCATTTGGCTCTGAATTGTGGGTCCTCTGTGAGGTATAGGAGGGTAATCTTTTGGGTGAGAAACCGTTTCAATTGTGACAATCTTTATAGTATAGATACAGTAATAACGTGAAAGGAAATTCCCCTATAAGACTATCCACGGCGGTGATGATGCTTTAAAAGTTTTAATGCTGCAAAATGTCAAAAGGATGCTTAATGTTTTATATAGCTGTAGTGGACAACGTCGATGCCCAAACTCATCCGGGCCCGTTTCTGTCAGAAAGTACTGCTCCTCCATTTACTTTTCTTGCTCCAGAAACAACACCCCATCACCCTGTTTTTGTAAATTTTTTTGGTCCTAGGCCTCGATTGCCTCCACGCCTGAACCTTCTCTCCTGGTTCAGGCATCGGTAAAACCCACCGCAGTGGCCAGTCTAAGGTAAAATAATTTTGTTGGAGTTGCTCTTAGGACATGTACAATAGTGCAGACGACTGCTGTCTGTAAGTACTTGCCATGTCATAAATAGACAGCAAAACAGATAGCTTATACAATTGTTGTCTATTAAACCATCTGTATACAATTTAATACATGCATGAACTCAAAAATTCATGGTGATCAAGTATAGATTTGCTCTTTGTATTCTTGTTTATGGTGTGTCTGAAAAATTGCATGGTGTATGCCGGACAATATAATCCTACTAAAAGAATTGTAATGTATTTTATTTTATTTAATGTCATTTGCTATCCTGAAGATTCTTGTTTGTTAATTCTACAATATACAAGGGCAATGACGTAAAATGGAAGGGCTCTATTGTAAATTTGGCTAGCAAAACTACCAAAAGCACCCGTCTCTCCCGTCAATCTTGTTCTCTCTCCATGCTACTCGAAACTCGATCTCCTGTTTCTCTCTCTCAGCATCCATGGCAGATTCGACAGAGGCCTTGCGACATCAAGCAAGCGGGCAGGCAAATAGCTCAGCTTGGCCGGCGGGCGCGGCAGGCAGCCAGCAGGTGGGCGGGCAAGCGGCTCGGCCAAGGAGCACGGCGGCGACCACGACGGCCGGTGGATGAGCTGCACGATTCAGCGGATGGACACGGCGTGTGGCGGGTGATGCGATGCAGCACAGCAGATACGCATGCGCATGGTGATTTAATTTTCATCCGATCCAGAGGGGGCGACTCCACAAACCGACGGCTCATACAACCTGCGTCGGAGCCGCCGTCTTGCCTGGGAGCACGAGCCGTTGCCGTCGCTGCACCAGACGATGGTTCTGTTCTCTCTCCTCATTATTTCTTCTCCACATCAGCAAAAACGTCTATGTGTTGGCTGAAAAAAAAAACGTCTACGTGGCATCAAACAGACAGCAGCTGTCTATCTATCTGTTGTACGTGCCCTTAGTTCTTATCCTTCTTTATGTCGAGTACTAATCTCATGATTTGAGGGGCATGAAGATGCTGACGACGGTGTTTAGTGATCAAATACATGATTTGTCACGCTTAGGGCTTATAACACGCCTTTTCATTTTCAAACTTAGGCATGTGAGTTGGTGGTGGATGATTTGACTGTTACACTTGAGGATCTTATGTGCACTTACGTGTGCATCTCTATGTGTGTGCATAGAGGACCTTCTGTGCTGTTTTAGTATGATAATTGGGTGTATATTCAAAATTTTAGATTTAAAGACAATCACTTACAACTTTAAGCGTCTCCACAAGTAGAATTTACCAATTTAATATTATTATTATTAAATTTCGTTGCAATTCATGTGCATCCTGCAGATTAAGGTATATCTAATATTCAGCTGCATATAATTATTTATTTCACTGTGAAATACAAGCTGGGTAACTACAAGCAAAAGGAGCACACATACGTTTAGACTTTAGATAATGTCCCCTGTCAAGAAGAAGTGGGTTGGTTTACTTCCAAAATTTCCTTAACCACGGTCTTGAGCGCAGAATCATCTGAGATCATACCGTTGTGCGTCGTGTTGGAGATCAAAACAGACTTGAAGTAACGTTGATCCGGGGCATCACCGATAAGCCTTTCCAAAGCCCGCACTGTCTCCAAGTTAACTATCCCATCGCCGTCACCGTTCACCACTTGAGGCATCCTAGTGAAATTACCATCCTCGTATACAACTTTATCCACCGTCGGCACCCCAACGCCATTGATAGCCGTCATCGGCACCACCGGCGCCCTGAAATTCAGTGCCAACGGCAGCGCCCTCGTACGGTAGCGAGTCACCTCCTCGTCGGAGAACCCCACCGCAGCCAGAAACTCCGGTATGTTATCGGCCGAGTAGTTCTTGGATCGCGTGATCACCAGCGGCGTGTCGCCGTACACCTTGGGCGACGGCAGGAGGGAGAACACGGTCGCGAAGCTCCGGTTCCCGAACGCCAGCACGCTGCCCCGCAGCGTCGGCGGCGGCAGCGGGTTCCCAGTGGTGGAGGCGAGGACCTGCATGATCAGCGCCGAGCCGCCGACGCCGTTGCTGAGCATGACGAAGTGCTTCACGTACCTCAGGCGCCACGTCAGGGGGCTCCGGTTGAGGAACTCCATGGCGTAGAAGCCGCCGAAGCTGTGCGTGACGAGGATGACGGGCCTGTCCCCGTTCCTCTCGCTCGCGCGCTCCACGAGGCGCGTCAGGCTCGAGCGGAAGTTGGCGAACGACCTGGCTACCTTGCCGGGCGCCGCCGGCGCGTACCGGAAGTCGTATGGTGCGCCGAACAGGTTCGCTCCCTCTGTGTACCCGACGCCTTCCAGCGCCTCCACAAGCTTCTCCATGCATGCGTTTCTAAGGATCACGAGGTGAAATCTTTCAGTTCGTGTAAATTAATTAGAAGAGCAATTTGACATGATATCCATCTAAACGCATGTTCAGCTTACTTTTGTTCGGGGTCGTCGAAGCGGAAGCTGCGGGTGGTGCCCAAGGACACGACGCGGGTCTTGACGCCCGGCGCGTTGCGGTAGTCGCCGGCGGCGCGGTCGTAGACCAAGCGGAGCTGGTCCTGGTAGCACGGCAGGAGAGCGGGATCCGCCTGCAGCGCCGTGTAGTTCTCCCAGAGTCGGAACCACCCGCGGCCCTGCTTCCGCGCGCCGCAGCCCGGCGTTGGAGGATCATAGTCGCCGGTGAGCCGCGCGTCGAACTGGCTACACGAGAAGCCCGGGAGTAGTATGACTGGGTGGAGGCCTGATGCGGCAGCGCCGTGGGCTGCCGCCGGCGTGCCGGCAAAGAGGAGCGTGGCGAGCAGGAGAAAAGGGGGCATCATGATGACCCCCTGCTGCGCCTCCATTTCGGAGCGCTGAATTTTGTTGCTGCTCTATAGTTGATGGAGATGATAGATGATGCATCTACTCGATTGTACACGTACAGTATTATAATCGGCCTAGCGGGTTGTTGTGGCGTGGGTACTAAAGGAAGTTGTTTCTCAAGTGTGTATGCACAGTAGGTTGACGAATGACAATCTTGCTGATAGATCGCGGGATGCTACATTAATTTCTTGTGCAGGGCAACACGGCACTATCTGTGTTTAGTACGGATGTTTCGTTGATTTTATAAAGCCAACTGATACGTGTGAAAGCGTGTGAAACTGTGAACATGTGTGTTCGATATATTACCGAACCACATTTTCAATTTGAACAACAGATAAAGTACACTCGCCATTTTCGTGTGCCCATTTGAAGGGTTCAATGCTGACAAGGGAGACACTAAAAAGTAATATGCTATTTCCGAATCAGGTATGGCGCGGCGCGGGCCGGTGCCGGCTTCAAGCGGCAGATCCGTGGCCGCCTCGGCTTGGTCCAGCTCCTCCGCCGAATCCCTGCCCGGCTCCGCGGCGTCCACCCCTGAGCAGATTGACGTGGGCGACCTTCTCTTCCCCTGATTGGAGGAGGGGCGCCCAGTGGAGGAGCTCCCCTGCTCGGCACCATGGAGGAGCTCCCTTACTCGGGCCATGGATGGGGCTCCCTCAAGCTCAGGCGGCCCTCTCTCTTCAAGCCCTACGCGAAATCGAGCTCGAGCGGTGCTGGGCAGCAGCGACCCCTCTCTCCGTCGACCGCTGCTCGCAACCCCCCCCCCCCCCCCCCCCCCCACCCAAACCCTCCCGCAGTGGTTGGAAATGGTGCACAGGTGCCCGCCACGTCATGCGTAGCGTTCGTTCTCTACGCCCGCTTGATTTCCTGCTCCGAGGCAGAAATTGGACGGTAGAGTGCCGTTTAGCGTCTCCAGAAAAAAAATATGTATGCCCAACCTGCAAGATGGCTTTACGGTCCCATTGCGGACAAGTATGCACATTAAGTCTCAATACCGTGCAAGAATTTAACACAATATAGTGTACATATAAAATTGTCAAATGAAATTGTACATTACTGAGGGTTGTTTTTTATCAACCTAAACCTCAAGATGGTGTGGCACTATTTTGTCGACACTAACCACCTTTAACCTGAAAAAGTCTACTAACTGATCTGCAAGACTGCAAAACCACTGCTACTGTTGTGTTCTCGTGCACAAGAGAGTATTGGATACTATTTTCTTTATCTAAAAAAAGTCAACTAATCACCTTTTTCTTTATATACACATGAGGTCCGCAGTTGTTGCAATGTTACCCAATTAGCACTAAAGTAGCAGTCTGAAAAGTCATGTAAACAAAACGGACGTATCTTTTAAAGTCTCTCTCATCAACAGTGAACTCTTCATAATCTATTCGTAATCTGCAGGGCTGCAACCACAGCTTTTTTTTAAAAATTTTTTTTGAGGGAACTGCAACCACTGCTAATGTCGTGTTGCCATGCACAAACGATTAGTCAAGTCCTGTACGACTGGCTATCAGCGTGATTGACATTTGGCAACCCAGTGGCGTATAAACACAGGAGAACGAAACGAACTTCCCTCACCATTAGCCAAGAGCATCAGCAAGTTCAGCGGCCATGAAAATAGGTAGATCCGTCCTCCAACTTTCATCAAAAGGTCAACTTGGTCCCTCTACTTTTGTTTAGGCCAATTGTTATGTCATCGACAACCAATAAACAGTCCACCGGCTATATAATAGTCCACCCGCCAGTTGTTATGTCATCGTCAATCATGCCTCTTTCCCGTTTTTCCCTCTTGACCTCTCGCCAGTCCCCACGATCCCCTCTCCCCGCCCCAGACTCGCGAAAAAGCAATGGCGCCGCCACTTGATCTCATCCCCGGAGCAGCCCCATCCCCATTGACGCGATGCCGCGTGGCTGGCCGCACCTTGGCCTCCGTCAACCCCGTCATCCTTGGCTGCGGCGACGAGCACAAGACGAGGGCCGGTTTGTGATCCAAGAAGTGCTCGACTCCGGGGAGGGGGCCGAAGGCAAAGGCAAGGGCCATGCTCCCATTGGTCTCCTGCAACAACAATGCCCAAAGAACGACGGGGCAACAAGGCCTCCACTTTGCATAAGCAAACCATGATGCGCATGGCCATGGAGGAGGGCATCTACGTTGCACCGATACGGGACACGGATACGGCGATACGGATACGGCGATACGGCGATACAGAGTTTTGGCAAAAACCAGGATACGCCGATACGCCATATATATAAAATATATATTTATATATAATTATACTTGAAAAATCATGCTGACCAACTCAACATATAGATAATTAGAGATGAATAGCTAAGATAGAATAGTACTTAACGAGGTTCCAAGTTCCAGTGCATAAGAAAGATTAAGTTCCAATAGTGCAATAACATAAAAGGATACAAGCCACATGGCCAAATTTTCAGCTACAGATAAGATTTGAAGTGATTTGTTATGGGCTGCCCAGTATCGAGGAGGTATCGATAAGAATCGAAAAAGTATCGAGATTAATTTTATTTATTTTTTTTACTGCAGTCACCGATACTCGGCCGATACCGTATCGACGTCGTATCGGGGGGTATCGGTATCGGATACGTATCCGATACCGGTACGTCACTCTGGTGAAGTATCGGTGTAACGTAGGAGGGCATTGCGGCCTGCCTGCCGGAGCCAAGCAGGGGCCGCGTCAAGTACCTCGTGGACATGTTCGAGCGCGGCTGCTCTAGCTGGGACGCGGATTTGGTAAGTCGCGCGTGAGATCCGCCCCCTCTTTCTCGCGCTGACGTGGTGCTGACGTCAGCATGACGTCAGCATGACGTCAGCCTTCTTCCTCCTCCCGCCTCCTGCCTCTCCCCACCTCCCGCCGCCGCCGACCTCCACCCGCACGCAGCGGCGACCTCGCCGCTGCCCGTGCCGGCCACCAGCCGCCCCCGCCGCCGGTCGCCGACGCCTCTCTGGCGCCCACCACCCCCGACGCCGGCGCCACTCCAACACCCTTCGCCCCCGCCGGGAATCCTCCGCCACCCGGCCGGCGGCGCCATCGCCGCCCGGCCTCGCCGCCGGCAACCCGCCACCGCCGCCGGGCCGGCTGTCGCCAAGCCGGCCATTCCTCTAAATCCGGTGGCGGCCATGGCCCCTGGCAACCCTAATCCCTAAATCCGCCCCCTCCAGCGCCGCCCGCGGCCGGCGGCGACCTTGCCGCCGGCCTCCCGCCCACCGACCGCCGGGTGACGTCAGCAGTGACGTCATGCTGACGTCATCTTCCACCTCCACCAGCACGAATCTCAATGCCACATCCAACGGTGGGAACTGGGGGCTGATTTCAGGTGGTGATTACCACATCATTTTCGCTCTAGCTGGCCGGCGGCCGGCCTTGAGATGACCATGACGGTAACGGTGTCATTGCCGGCAACGCTGCTGGGTGCCGAGGAGAACGGCATGTGTTGTTGCCATCCATTGTGTCTCGTCGTCTCCTTTCGATTTCCTGCCATCACTGGTTTCTATTGCATCCTTAATGCCTGTCTGCATCAGGTCCCAGATCCTGGTTTCCGTTACTACATTGTATTGCCATTGATTTAATTACCTGACTCTGAACAATTGAATATTTAGCAGGATCAGTCGTGCTTGAAGCCAATGCCAGCATGCCCAGAAGTTATGTTTGGTCGAGTTCAAGATGAATCTCTGGTGAAGTTTATGTGGAAATTGTTGTTCCATCACAGAGCATCCGGTCGTCAGACATGAACTGGAGCATTGAGGTGACAAGGGTGATGAGCCTGCATCTATTAACCTCAGTTGCCATTGTTGATCTCATGCTTACCATATTCTACATGACAAATGTGGTGACCGAAACCATGTTTCTTGTAGGCATTAAAGAAGAAAGGCAAAGGAAGATAATTTTGTTCAGAAACTGAGGATGGTGCAGCTACAGGAGGAAAGACTATGCTGTCTGCTCGTGCCAAGGTTTGCCCTACACGACTACACCAATAATAGAACAGTCACACTGATGATAAACTTTAGTTTATCGTGTTCAAGTACAATTTTGACTTTTGATTTCGTTTCCCAACAATTATCTTCAATGTGTTTCTGAACTTGAAGGAAGGCCATGCTTCCTTGTTAGCTGTCGTAGAGTAACAATTTCTACACATCTTTTCATGGATCTTGTGCAAACCTCCAGCAAATTAAAAGCAGTTAAAGCAGGTTTCTCCATGCTGGACCTGAATGTATCTTCAAATTTTGAGTGTAAAATCATTGCATTGTCATTGACTCGAGTAAACAGTATTAAAATTTCAGGATCTACTTGGACACATTTCAATGACAAGTGGTCCCAAGGGTACTGCAATCCATCTTTGAGGATGATAATGATGGTTGAAAGCAGTGACACTTCAAAGGTAACAATTATCACCTATCTTTGCATATGTTTAGGTGACTATATAGTTTCAAGATAGATCATGATAGATCATGCATGGAGGCTAAATCACCAGGTCTTTTTAGCTCACTGGACTTATAAATAATAGTACATCTACGACTTTGTGTGGTAATATCGCTACATGTGCAGTGTTTTTGGTTTTGATATTGTTGTTACTGTCCTGCTTATGATTCTGAAATGAGTTCGTGGTTTAATGGATATGCTATCATTGCGAGAGGTTCAATTTTTTGTTTGAGGATATGATGATCTATACATTTTAATTTTACTAACAAATAAAATCATAATGGCCAGTTCATTTTACTGATGTGCATATGTAGGCTTCTAAGTTAAAATTGGGTTAGTAACTCAGTTCAGTTTTCCATGGTCAAGCCCATTATAATGTTCTTTTCAATCATGTTGCTTGCACCTTGAATCAGAGCATGAGGAATCAAATATCAGAAGTGAACTCAGAGCTCTGATATCATATGATAGTGTAGGGACCATTTAGTAGATCCAGATTAATTGTTGGTAAATAAAATGAGTCATTGGAATTTGTTTCACAGCATTTGTTTGGTATAAACATTCCACTTTCAGGGTATCATCCTATTGAATACTTCAGATATTGATTGTCTCAGGTCGCCTTGACACCATCTTTTTGACAGCAGTAATCCCTGTCCACGTGTTCAGTTATCAGTCGAGTCTTTCTTTCAGTTAGAGTCTGTTAGTTTGTTGGGTCAGTAGTGGTCAAGTCCTGGCCGTGTGCTAGAAGATAGGAAGTAGTGGAGTCAGTGGAGTCTGTTAGTGGTCAGTTGCTCGATCCTAGTTTGTAGGAGGCCTTCACGGCCACTTCTTGTATTCAGTTTACCTTTCTATAAAGCAGAGCAACATAAACAGAAAAGCTGCCATTGCAGCACCAAAAATCACTCTCGTGTTCAAGCCTTGTGAGTTGAGTTTCTAACATTTGGAAGTCAGAGCTGTGTTGAGAGGGCCTGGAATCGATCGCGGTGCGGTATCGCCGCTGGCATCGTGATCCGGCCATCCAGTTCGCGCTCATGGCATGCGAAGACGAAAACATCCCTCCGGCAACCAGCCCTCGAAGGACGAGAAGGAGTCGCTGAAGGGCAAGGCGGAAGAAGCCGGTGGTAAGGAAGTCATCGTCCAGCATGTCGTCCGGGAGGTCGGTGTCGGGCCGGCGAACTGGCCGTTCCTCACCAAGGACAACTACATCGAGTGGGCGTTGATCATGAAGATCAAGATGCAGGCGAGGAACCTCTAGGAGGCCATCGAGCCCGGAGGTGTCTCACTGCAGGAGGACCGCATGGCGCTAGATGCAATCACCAGCGTCGTGCTGCAGGACATGGTAGCAACTTTGGCGGTAAAGGCGGACGCCGTCGCCGCCTGGGGCGGTCAAGTCGATGCGTGTCGGCAGCGAGGCGGTGCAGAAGACGAAGGCGCAGGGACTTCGACGGGAGTTCAAGTCGATCCACTTCAACGACGGCGAGGCCATCGACGACTTCGTCATCCGCCTCTCCAACCTCGTCGCCGCCCTGAGCACCATCGGCGAAACGGTCCCGGAGGCCAAGGTGGTGGAAAAGATGTTGCGCGTCATCCCCAAGCGGCTCTCCCAAGTGGCTGTCGCCATTGAGGTAACGGCCGATCTGTCCACGTTGACGCTGGAAGACATTGGTGGCAGGCTGCGCACGGCGGAGGACCGTGCCACAGAGGATGATGCGCCGCAACCTGCTCGTGTCGACGGCAAGCTGTACTTCACGGAGGAGCAGCAGATGGAGAAGATGCGCCAGCACGGCGACGCTGGGCAAGGCTCGTCCAAGGGAGGCCGCGGCGGCAAGCAGCGCCGGCGCCCACGCAAGTACGGCAACGGCGTTGGCGGCGGTAGGAAGGAGAAGCCACCGCCATGGGATGAACCGTGCCACAATTGTGGCCGGACTGGCCATTGGGTCAGGGATTGTCGCCAGCCTAGGAAGGAAAGGGCCCATTTAGCCCAGGCAGAGGGAGATGAAGATGCGGCCCTCCTGATGGCTGTGGCGGAAGTCAATGCCACCGAGCCGACGCCTCCGCCTCTGCCCCGATCCTCTCCGCCACCACCTCCATCCTGCTCCACTCCACCGCAGACGGACCTACATATCCACCTCGACGAGCCCAAGGTGTAGGTCTTCCTCGGCGCGAGCAGCAGCGACGACGACCGCCTGGAAGGATGGTACATCGACACTGGCGCAACAAACCACATGACCGGCCACGACGATGTCTTCTCCGAGCTCGACCGCATGGTGCAGGGCACCGTCAAGTTTGGAGACGGCTCCCTCGTCGACATTTGCGGCAAGGGGACCGTCATCTTCTCTGGGCGCCGCGGTGAGCACAAGGCGCTGACCGGTGTATACTTCATCCCGCGCTTGAGGAACTCCATCCTTAGCGTGGGGCAGCTGGACGAGGGAGGCTCGCGTGTACTGATTGAAGACGGCATGCTACGCGTGTGGGATTGTGAAAATCACCTGTTGTGCCGGGTTGAGAGGAGCCAGAACCGGCTATACATTCTACGGCTTCAAGTGGCACGGCCGCTCTGCCTCGCCGCCCACCGCGACGACGCCGCCTGGCGCTGGCATGAGTGGCTGGGCCACGTGAACTTCGGCGCGCTCGAGAAGATGGGACGGCTGGAGATGGCGCACGGGTTGCCGCGGATCCACCACGTCGACCAGTTCTGCGACACCTGCGTCCTCGCCAAGCACCGCCGCGGCGCGTTCCCAAAGCAGAGCAAGTACCGCGCGGAGACTCCCTAGGAGCTGGTACATGGTGATCTCTACGGCCCCGTCACGCCCACAACGCCAGGCGGCCGGCGCTTCTTCCTCCTCATCGACGATGCGACCCGCTACATGTGGGTGGTTCTCCTGGCAGCCAAGTCTGAAGCCAGGAATGCCATCAAGAGGATCCAGGTTGAGGTAGAGAACCAGTGCGAGCGGAAGCTCCGTGTGCTTCACATGGACAATGGCGGAGAGTTCACCGCCACAGACTTCACTGCCTACTGCGCCGACGAGGGAGTTGAATGCCATTTCTTGGCGCCCTACAGCCCCCAACAGAATGGGGTTGTGGAACAACGGAACCAGACCATTGTGGCCATGGCTCGGAAGCTTCTGAAGCAGCGAGGAGTGCCGGCGGAGTTCTAGGGTGAGGTCGTGGTCACCGCGGTCTACCTCCTGAACAGGCTCCCGACGAAGAGCTTTGCTGGCGTCATGCCATTCGAGGCATGGCACGGGCGAAAGCCGGCCGTCAGCTACCTGTGGGTGTTTGGCTGCCGGGCGTACGCGAAGGAGCTGGGCCACGTCGACAAGCTCACGGATCGGAGCCGCGCTGGAGTCTTCATCGGCTATGCGCAGGGTGCGAAGGCGTATCGCATTCTCGACCCGGTGTCACGGCAAGTGTGCACGGTGCGCGACGTCATTTTCGACGAAGCCGCTGGCTGGGACTAGGCTGGAACAGACGGTGTGCGGCTGTCGGGCGAGTTCACGGTCGAGTACGTCTACACGGAGATCGCAAGAGGAACAGGGTTGACGCCGCCGGTAATCACTGATTCCCCTGTTGCATCTACGCCTCCATCGCCCTCCTCTGTTCCCACTGCTGTAGCCCCTGCATCACCACTGGCTGCGGCGGCGGCGCCCTCCACACCAACTGCGGCGCCTACTGCACCAAAGCCCGAGTTCGTGACCCCACTCGAGAACGACGACGACCGTATCGATGCAGCGCACGGAGAGTCACCGGTCCGCTACCGCACCTACGATAACATCCTCTGGGTGGACGAGCCGGTGTCCGAGCTGGCAGCACAGGACCTCGACGGCGAGCTGCACTTGGCGAGCACGGGGGAGCCTTCCTCTTTCGTTGAGGCTGAACAGGACACCGTGTGGCTCGCGGCAATGCAGGAAGAGATCGACTCCATCAAGCGAAACCGCACTTGGGAGCTCACGGACCTCGAGGCCATCACGCAATCTCCCTCAAGTGGGTGTACAAGCTCAAGCGGAACGAGGCGGGCAAAGTGGGGGCTTGTCTTGTCGCGCGTGGATTCGTGCAGCAGCCGGGCATTGATTTCGACGAGGTTTTTGCTTCGGTCGCTCGCATGGAGTCAGTGCGGCGCCTAGGAGGGGTGGCAGGTCTATCACATGGACGTAAAGTCCGTGTTCTTGAACGGGGACCTGCAGGAGGAGGTGTACGTGCGCCAGCCAGCTGGGTTCACCGTCGCTGGACAAGAAGGCAAAGTCTTGCGGCTGAGGAAGGCGTTGTACGGCCTGTGGCAGGCGCCGCAGGCTTGGAACTCCAAGCTGGACACCACGCTGAGGGAGATGGGTTTCATCTAGAGCCAGCATGAGCACGCCATGTACAGATGTGGTGATGGCAAGTCAATTCTGCTGGTGGGCATGTATGTTGATGATCTTGTGATTACAGGGTCGTCACTAGAGGTTGTGCAGCACTTCAAGGAGGAGATGAAGACTGCATTCCTAATGAGCGACTTTGGTTTGCTGTTGTTCTATCTGGGAATTGAGGTACGCCAGGATGATGGAGGCATCTCTCTCCGCCAAGCACATTATGCCAAGAAGATCCTGGAAATGGCGGGCCTGGAGGATTGCAGAGGAGCAGCCACACCAATGGAGGAGAGGCTCAGGCTGAGTCGTGACAGCAAGGCACAGGAGGTGGATGCAACACAGTACAGGCGCATCGTTGGCAATCTACGGTATGTACCTGGACTTGATCTGTCATTTGCCGTTGGGTTTGTGAGCCGTTTTCTTGAGCGGCCAACAGAAGAACACCTCCAAGCTGTGAAGAGGATCCTCCGGTACATCGTCGGGACACTGGAGTTTGGCTTGCGCTATGGGCGGCGCACTGGAGAGGCAAGGTTGCTGGGCTACTGTGATAGTGACCTCACTGGTGCATTGATACCATGAAGAGCACCACCGGCGCGTTGTTCTTCTTTGGAAACTGCTTGGTGAGTTGGCAGTCTCTCAAGCAGCGGGTGGTGGCTCTCTGTCCTATGAGGCTGAGTACGTTGCTGCCACAACTGCCGCTACACAAGCTCTTTGAATGGCGCGCTCGGCTACTTGGTGAGCTCTTTGGGAGGGAACCAGCAGTGGTCGAGCTGAAGGTGGACAGCAAGTCCGCCTTGGCGTTGGCGAAAAATCCTGTGTTCCATGAACGCAGCAAGCACATCGACTTGAGGTATCATTTCATCAGAGAATGCTTGGCTGAAGGAAGCATCAGCGTCACCTACATCTCCACATAGGACCAACTCGCAGACATTCTCACAAAAGCATTAGGGCGGGTTAAGTTCCATGAGCTGCGGGCTAGGATTGGGATGGTCCAGATCACTTCACCAGGGCACAAGGATTAGGGGGAGATTGACAGCAGTAATCCTTGTCCACGTGTTCAGTTATCAGTCGAGTCCTTCTTTCAGTTAGAGTCTGTTAGTTTGTTGGGTCAGTAGTGGTCAAGTCCTGGCCGTGTGCTAGAAGATAGGAAGTAGTGGAGTCAGTGGAGTCTGTTAGTGGTCAGTTGCTCGATCCTAGTTTGTAGGAGGCCTTCATGGCCACTTCTTGTATTCAGTTTACCTTTCTATAAAGCAGAGCAACATAAACAGAAAAGCTGCCATTGCAGCACCAAAAATCACTCTCGTGTTCAAGCCTTGTGAGTTGAGTTTCTAACACTTTTATCCCAACATTCAGTGTCAAAGTCGTGGTAGATAACACTAATTATGGTGAATTACGAACTCATGGGCAGCGCTGCTGATTTTAGATTAAATGTTTATCTATAGTGCAATTTCAGATCTTCTATGAAAAAATAACTCAGATTTCTCTGTTTGGAGGAATTTTATGTTTGAGGTAATTTTTATGATGTGTACAATAAACTGTTTAGGGCAAGAGAATTCCAATAGACTAAGACTTGAACTAACTACAAGAATTTGTAAAAATGTGCATTCACATGCCAGCTTAGATTGATTAATTTGAACATTTTAGGTTATGTTGCTAGATGCGCTCACATATTTAGTTTTATTCTTGACTATATTTTCCTTCTATGCTTATAGATGATTACCTATGTATGAGGAGTGGTGAACTATCAAGATGATTCTTGACTCACATAATTAAAAAGTAATTACAATGTGATCGGTCAACTTTGTAGAATACAAAAATGTCAATACAGACTCAAGAGGAATGGTGAACTATCAAGATGTCATTATTAATGTGAGCCCAGATCCTATGATCCTTAGAGCTATACATCTTCCCAAATTTGGATTGCACTATAAGTGAAATGCTTTAGCTGAACTATTTATTGCTTATAATTATATCACACAGCCATGTATACTTACAGAATTTGTGGTGTCATTAGCTGATTTATGGAAGAAATGCAATTTGGACTCACAGTGAAACAAGCAAAGGATATAGTAGTAGTAGGTCCACTATCTGGCTTGCTAGCTGATAAGAAGGGGGCGCTATGCACTGCAGGACAAACCACTATCCTAATCGGGCTCATACGAACCTGCCCAAAATGCCTCGCTTCGTTTAAGTCATTCGAAGCGGTAAAATAGACAGTGCTACAGTATTTTCGCTTCGAATAGTTATCATAAGCGGCTCAAATCGCGCCGCTTCCAATAACTAGTTATACTAACCGGCTCTATTCGTGCCGCTTCCAATAACTCATTATTCTAACCGGTTCTATTCGTGCCGCTTCCAATAACTAGTCAGCACGAACAGTTCTGCTTAAAAAATTCATAACTTTTACGGTCTCGGATGGAGAGAAGTTTTATGTGAAATTTGTACGTTTCGACCAGATCTACAACTTTGTAGTTGAAAGTTTTTTGATTTGAAATCGTTTAGATGCCCAAAACAGTTCCCGTCCTCTTTCCCGCTCTTGTAATTTCAGATTATATTCTTAATTTTGTAACTTTTGCATATGGTCTCTGATGGACAAGCTTTATACGAAATTTGTAAGTTTCGATGAGATCTACAACTTTATAATTGAAAGTTTTTTTGATTTAAAGCTGTTTAGATACTCAAATAATAGAACTAAGCTTCAGGCAACAAAGGGTCGAAAGGAATAGAACTCCCTCATGCGTGCAGGAATGACGTCTAGGTGAGATGGTAACGAAGGCTCGCGCGAGGAAGGAGGTCATGAGTTCGAAGGCTAGGTACCGCACACGCGCATATTTCGCGTGAAATACGCGTGACTTGTGACTTGCGACGAGCAACCGTAGCTCGAGGGTGGCCTCCTGGGCTACGAAAAAAATGTTTTTACTGTTTTTATTTGCGAATTCCTATTTTTACTATCCGCGCCGGCACAAGATACGCCGCTTAGAATAACTTGTCAAACGAAGCGATGAAATAACCGCTTCAGATGACCCCTTATTCTAATCGGAAAAAGGGAAGTGGCTGAAATAACCGCTTCGAATGAGGTTTTCGTGCCGCTTAGGTTAATGGTTTCTGCAGCAGTGATGAGACGTTTCAATGGAGAAAATTGTGGAAGAAGTTTTTTCTTTGGGGTACCTGAGATAGATTTCCATCATGAGATTTGTTGAGGCAATATTTGTATTATTTAGATATATTATTTTTTCCACATGCTTTTTCCAGAACATTTAGAAAGTGTATCGCTTTCTCTTGAACTTATTATAAGCACATTATGTGTTGGTTCGGAAGGAGGCATTTTTCTATAAGCCGAATGGCACTACAATGCAAGATGAGATACAAAAAGTGGTTTTTTTTACATTTTGACTCTTTTTAAAAACTATTTTTACAAATAGACCTCCATCAAAACTATTTCTACTAATGGACCTGTTGTCTTGGCGTGCTACTCGGGTACGCCGAGCTCCGTGACTCGGCGTCGCTGCTGGTGACGCCGAGATGTCCACGCCAGCGCCAGCATGGAGTCGATATTTGACGATGGCTGGTATCTCGGCGTTGAAGCAGTTAACGCCGAGCGCTAGAGACTTGGCGTCGGCTCAATCGATGCCGAGGTCGCATTAAGCCCGAGCGGCCAGCGCTACCTTCTTCCTCCCCCGCACTTCTTTCTCCCGCCGTCAGCCACATTTTCATGTCCCTCCCGAAACCCTACTCTTCAAATCCAATCCATTTGAGCACGGATCTCGTGTGGGAGCAGCTCTTCAAGGTAAGTCTCCATGTCCTCTTCCATTCTATCTGATTTGATTTTCCTGCGTTCGTTGATGTATATTGGGACCCTAGGGTTGAGGTGTAGGAAGAGATTCCGTTGTAGTTAGATGTAATGGATGGAGGAATGTGTCCACAAAAAAGAAAAATGGATGGACGAATGGTGGGATTCTCTTGAGAAATTACCATGTTCATCGTTGATTTATGACATGCTTAGGTTGAGAGGATCTGCTTTGACGGTTCAATGGATGGAGGACTTAAGCGGTTAAGCCTCCTCTGAAAAAATATAGGCGGGGCATATAATGTGTGAGATTAAACGTCACTGTATGAAATAGCGACCATCTTTCGGAAAAAAACAAAATCATGGTGTACTTGCTGCACATAGTTGGAAAGCTTTTCCTTAAGAACATGCAATGCAATCTGTTTGCCAAACTTGGTAGAATGAAATAACCACTGCATATTTTAGTCTGAACATTGTGCTTTATGTGGCAGAGGGAAGTCTGAAACTCTGAATGTTGTACTTCGATGACCCATCTTGTGTGGAGATTATGTGGACCATTCGGGAGCAGGTAGTGATGATGCTATCCCTTCTTACTGCTCTGGATCTTTGAAAGCTCTAATCTTTTTTTACCTTCTTACTGCTCTGGATCCCCTCTCAAATAATTGTGTATCTCTGATCTGAACCTGCAAAGGAGGTGGCTGATTGAATTCTGATGCTGACAACATTTTGAAGTTTGTGTTCAGCGTTCAGTTCAACAGGCTAACAAGTCCAGAGCAGCGAGTATTGCTTTGACATTCCAGATCCATCAATGCTATTGCCTCTGTTTCAATCTAGAGTGCTGCAAATTGTGTACACCTTTGTTTCTTAGGCCAATGCAGATGCTGAAATGTAAATTAGAACTGATGGGTCATGGGCATATGAGATGTAAATTAGCATGCTTGGTGATTATGGTCTAGAACATTACGAAACTTAAGTATTTGGTTATAATGGAATTGTGGGTTGTCCTCGAGGACGGTACTGCTAGATATCCTTCGGCATTTTTTGTTTCTTCTTTATGCAATTGCAGGATGGAGCAGTACTCTCTACCGGAGACGCGATTCACCGGGCACAAAAGATGGAGAGGATGGACTTAGGCTGTGGCTGTGTAATTAGGATGAATTGCTTATGTTACTTGTGACGATATATGGATATGGATTTTTGGTATTTTACTTATATACGATGATGATGAGGGAATGGGTACCACTAGAGTCTCTCTGTATGGTCTTTATATTGTTAGCTGACTTGAGCATTGTCTCTCTGTTTTGCTGACGTCGGCGTGAAAACAACCAACGCCGACTTGAAGACCGCGCTCTGTTCGCTTGGCTTATCAGCTCAGCCCAACGAATTATTTATCTCACAGAACACTATTGAATCAGCTCAGAATCAGTCAAAATCTATAAAATTTTTCAGCCAGACCAGCCAAGCGAATAGAGAGGCGTTTAATGCATAAACGCCGAGCTCGTTGTCCAGCCCCAACCTCACGATTTCGCTAATAGCCTTACGTCTCAGGCTCTCACCTTGCCATCAAAAATTAGCATCGCTCATTCTCTAAGCTTGCAATGCAAAGGCATCGCACGCAGGGCACGCAAGCAACAAGCCTCTCGTCTTCTTCATCGCGCAGCCGCACCGGCACAGGCTCCTGCCGGCCGCCCACAAAAGGCATCTCAGATAGTCAGATCCGCCACCGGTGCTGGTCGTTTCTGCTGCAACTAGATGAAAATCGAATCCCCTGGAGCCCGCTTACTCTTTAGTCTCTACCCTGTGTTCCATTCGATGAAACATCCACGAGTATGCTTATCCGTTCTTGGCCTCCCCGACCCAATGCTGTTATGGCCGTGGCGCCCACCCTCCGGCCGTCGTCTCCTCGCACCACATCTCTGCGCCGCCAACAACTGCGGAAGGCCGGACACGCGCCGCTAAGTGCTGAGAGCTCGGCGTTCCGCGTAGAAACGCCAAGGTCTTCAGCTCGGCGTTAGATGAGCACGCGCCGAGCAACTGCCACGACAGAAATCCAGTACCAGGGTGGCACCGATGTGGCAGACCTCGGCGTCCTCCCGAGGGACGCCGAGCCACAGAGGTCGGCATGGCCACGAAGAGCGCCGAGAAAACGGTCCACAATCAAAAATAGTTTCGTCGGGGGTCTACATTCAAAAATTGTTTCTATAATGGGTCAAATTGAAAAAAAGCCACATACAAAATGTTATCGGTGTAAACGTGCAAAACAGGTTTTGAGTACGATATTTTGTGCAGGTGGAATTTCATGTGTGACTGATCTCCAGTAATACAGAAACATCACGCCCACATTGCTAGGCTACTTGAGAGTTGTTTGTTTTACTTGTAGAGACTGAAGATGAGTATAAATTTTAGTGAGCCATTAGGCTCAACTGAGTAGTGTTTCGTTGTAGTTTGTTCACTACTTGTTCATATAAATATAGTTTAAGTTTGTATTGGTCTAATTGAACCCACAAAATTATATGCATGCTAGTTTGTTAGTAAATATCTTATAGTTTAATTTTACAAGTCAATATTAAAATTAAGCTAGCATATTTTTATTTAACCCGTAGCAACGCACGGGCATTTAACTAGTAACTAGAAAAAGCCTATACAAAAGAACACTGAGTCTTAATACTTCAAAAGTGTTGGTATTTAACTAATTAACATATGGTGCAGTGCGCTACAAAATTGACTTCAATTCCTTTATCCACCCATCCGCTTTCTTATCGCTATGCGCAATGATTTGTTCCTGGCAATACTATTCGAGGTTGAAAATAGAATTTTGAGTGGGATAGTGAGAACAAAGATAAAGATAAAAAAACTAGGCGAGCCATAAAGATGTACATTTGGCAGCACAAAGTAATGAAATAATGTACACAAATATGGAAACAAAATGCACGACAAAGGGATGCATATTGAAGATGTCATGTTCCCACAAGTAGAACGGGGAATGGCTATCATTTTGGCAATTGCACTAGCAAGTGAAGGACTCAGTCAAGCTCCTCGTAATGTTCGCCATGAACAGATGCCCGTCTCTTATTTAACACACGATCATCAACGAAACAAAAAGCATAATAGTAACTTAGACATCTCACGCCATGGTTTCTAATTCCCTGCTCCTGACACTGCTGGTATGCTTTAGTTACGGTTCCATTGCTTTAGTACTAGCTGCGGGTCACCAGAGACACAAGTTCACCGTAGTGCCGACAGCCTCCTTTCACTCATCAGAAGCATCATGTTCTACAACAAGAGGTATTCAATCGACAAAATACTGTACAAAGCCCTGATTTCTAAACCTAAATCCAACTCCCTCCTCTTTGCATTCAGGGAATGATCCACACTCAAACCGCGTGTCCGTGCCACTGGCGCACCGGAACGGGCCGTGCGCACCCGTTCAGACAACCAAACAGGAGCTGCCGTCTCTCGCCGAAATGCTTCGTCGAGACCGTGAGCGCACGGAGCGGATCACCAGGAGGATCTCAAGGAGTAGGAGGCTGCAAAGCGACAACAACGCCGTCGTCAGCGTCCCGGCGCAGCTGGGCTCATCCTACAACTCCCAGATGTACGTCGTCACGGTGGGTTTGGGCACGCCGGCCGTCCCGCAGACCCTCATCCTGGACACCGGCAGTGAGATGACATGGGTGCAGTGCAAGCCCTGCAACTCCATCGACTGCTACCCCCAGCGGCTCCCCCTGTTCGATCCGAGCACCTCCTCGACCTACTCCCCCATCCCCTGCGACTCGCCGGAGTGCAGGGTCCTCGCCGCCGGCATCGACGGAGACGGGTGCACATCAGACAACTGGGACTGCGCGTACAAAATCAGCTACGGCAGCGGCGCGGTGCCGACCGGGACGTACAGCCGCGACGCCCTGACGCTTGCTCCCGTCGCCGTCGTCGAGGGCTTCCTCTTCGGCTGCGGCCACCACCAGGACCCCAAATTCGACATGGCCGACGGCATCCTCGGCCTCGGCCGCCTGCCGCAGTCTCTCGCGTGGCAGGCCTCCGCCAGCCACACCGGCGGCGTGTTCTCGCTCTGCCTCCCTCCGACGGGGGGCTCCACGGGGTTCGTGGCCCTCGGCGCGCCCAACGACACGTCAGGTTTCGTGTTCACGCCGCTGCTCACCATGGACGAGCAGCCGTGGTTCTACCAGCTGATCCCTACGGGCATCAGCGTCGCCGGCGAGCCGCTGGACATCCCTCCGGCTGTGTTCCGGGAGGGCGTGATCACGGATTCGGGGATGGTGACATCGGTGCTGCAGGCCACGGCGTACGCAGCGCTCCGGGCTGCGTTCCGGAGCGCCATGGCGGAGTACCCGCTCGCGCCGCCCGTGGGGCACCTCGACACCTGCTACAACTTAACCGGGTACGACAACGTGACGGTGCCGACCGTGTCGCTGACGTTCAGGGGCGGCGCCACCGTCGATCTCGACGCCGAGTCCGGGGTCCTCCTGGATGGCTGCCTCGCGTTCTGGGGGCAACGGGGAGACGAGTACACGGGGATCATAGGCAGCGTGAACCAGCGAACCATCGAGGTGCTGTACGACATGCCAGGCGGAAAGGTTGGGTTCCGGACCGGTGCTTGCTGACTGCTCCTATCTTGTAGACTTGTAGTTGCTTGGTGTTGTGCTATATCGTTCTCGCAGAGCGCCGTATGAAGGCTTGCTGTATTTTTCTCCGCGTAAGAGGAAGTTGGGCTGAAACTCTGAAATGCTATGCTCGAAAGTATCCTGTAAGAATGTTTCTCTTTCCCCTTTCTTATATGAAAAACTCCTTTCACAATTTCAGTGTTTTTAGGAGAAGTGGTAAAATCAGTTCCCCCTTTCCTTCACCTGACAGATGGGACCCACCTATCAATGAGTATATCATCTTCTTCCTCCTCTCCTCACCCTTCCTCTTCTTTCTCTGTTTTCTACCCGATTGAACGAATCACAGTGCACAAGCATGGAGTTGGTGGTGGTCCGCGACCCCCACTCGGTCGGCGACAGCGGTGCTCCGCGGCCCCTTCGCGGGCGGTCTTGTGGCCGGTGGCAGCGGCCGGCGATGGCGGTGTAGGCCGGCGACGCAGCGGCCGGGCAGAGCATGCCGTCGGCGCGGTGGCCGGACGGGACTGGAGCCAGCGAACTTTCATCGGGCGGCCAGGATCTGTGCTACGCATCGTGTGGGTGGAGAAGAAAGGAGGGGAAAGGGAGAAGGAGGAGATTGAGAAAAAAAGGGGAGAGAGGGGTTAAATAAAGGGGAAAGGAGAACCGTTGGAGATAGTTTTTTTTTCCTTCAATTCCCTGTATGGCTGAAATGTAGAAAGGGGAAAGGGGAACTGTTGGAGATGTTCTAGCTTGTTTGACACAATATTTGATTTTTTCCTTGTAGATGTCTTCTAAGAATGAAACTTTAATATTTGCCAATATTAACTTTTATATATCTTTTTATCATTATCAAGTTGTTATGTTGTTAATATAATATAAGTATTCACGTCTATGGCCTAACAATACTACAAGGATGGGAATTTGACCAATCCAAACAGGCCATAGAATGAGTATGGAGAGTAATACATGTAGGCCCATGTTTTTGTTTTTATTTTATTATTTTGATGATACTCGCTCCATTTAAGATTTAAAACGTTTTAATTTTATTATCCTATGTCAAATTTTACGACTTCTGTTAGTTTGGTGAGAAATATAGTAACATCTATAATAACAAACAAATGTATGATAAATATATCCCATTTTTTATTTAACTAGAATATGATGCAGATGTTTTGTATATGTTATCATTCATCAACGGCTACCTTGCTAGGGCATTATTAGTTTTTCAAAAGAGTTTTGGTTTTTTAGCAAAAACAATTTGCAAAATGAAAGATACTTATATAAAAAAATCCAACTACTAAATGCTGTCACACCTTACATATGCAGTTCAAGCATGGAATAGTTATGTGCTGATTTTTTCAATTAGAGATATAGAATAAATTCCCCTTATTCAGCGAAGCAAATCAGTCGGTCCAGGTTCGAACATAGAAAAAAAAACCGGACCGGAGATCGAACCGGTCAGGCTACTGGTTCACTGGTTTGCCGGTCCAACCAGTGGTTCACTGGTCCAACCAGTAGTTCATTATTGATTAGTAAAATATTTATTTCTTATGATTTGTATGAGAAATATATATGTTTTCTTACCTAAACATCAAACTAATCACTGGTTCACTGGTTTGATACAAAAACCACCGGTTCAACCGGTCACTGGTTCACTGGTTCAACACAAAACCGTCCGGTTCGACCGGTTCACACCGGTTCAATTGCATGGCCGGTCTTTTAACTGAACCGAACCAGTCCGGTCACCGGTTCACGGTTTTTCCGGTCGGACCACTGGTCCGGTCCGGTTTTTTGTTCTAGGGGTTCGAACCCATAACTGGATGCGGTACTCGCATTTTCTTAAGGATTTTTTTTTGGATCATTCTTTATTTCTGCAAAAGCCTTTTTTTAGGAAATGGAAAAGCCTTTTTGATCAAGTTCATTCCATTCGATAGTGATACGTCTATGGGAAATCTTTGTTTTTTTTCAAATAAAGTCTATGGGAAATCTTGGGGAGGATTTTTTGTCTGAGATAGCTGGAGATGCGTTTCTGCAGTCACACAGCACTTGGCAGCCTCAGATGGTTGTGTACAAAAATGTCGAGACAAAATTGCAAAACAGAACGGGAATACGTTGAACTAGTCTTACTCAAGCTCAGTAGTTCCACTTGCAAGCGTGGACCAAGTCCGCAGACCCTCGTAACGTTCGCCATGAATAAACAATTCCGAGCCCATCCCTCATTTAGTTCAACACGCACTCCATCATCCAGCGGTACTGTGGTATCTCATTCATCTCCTCCCATGGCGTCTGCTTTGATCCTCTCTTTGGTCCTAATAATCCTATGCAGCAGCTACCGTGGCATTGCACACACAGATGCAGCTGCAGGTCATAAGGGACCCAAATTCGTTATGGTGCCAACAACTTCTTTTCAATCATCAGAAGACTCGTGTTCAACATCGTCAGGTATCCGATTGGTCAGCAGTGAACAAAGCCACATCCTCAGTACTAATCCAAAACCTTCATCTATCTCTGCAGGGACGACGGCTCCACACTCCAGCCGCGTGTCCGTGCCACTGGCGCACCGGCACGGGCCGTGCGCACCCGTACCGGCCAAAGAGGAGATGACCCTCGCCCAAAGGCTTGGCCGTGACCGTGCGCGCACCATGTCCATGACAAGGAGACTCTCTAAGAGCACCAGGCTGCAGAACAACTACGATGCCATAACCGTCCCGACGCAGCTGGGCTCATCCTACAACACGCAGGAGTACGTGGTCACGGTGGGCATAGGCACGCCGGCCGTTCCCCAAACCCTCCTGCTAGACACCGGCAGTGACCTGACATGGGTGCAGTGCAAGCCGTGCAACTCCACCAACTGCTATCCCCAGAGGCTCCCCATCTTCGATCCGAGCAGGTCATCTTCCTACGCCACCATCCCCTGCGACTCGCAGGAGTGCAGGGACCTCGCCGCTGGCCTCGACGGCAATGGCTGCACCACCAACTGGGACTGCGCGTACCAAGTCGTCTATGGAAGTAAGGCGAATACCACCGGCGTCTATAGCAGAGACTCCCTCACGATTGCTCCCGGCGCCGTCATCGAGGACTTCCGCTTAGGCTGCGGCCACAACCAGGAGGGCCCGTTCGACGAGTACGACGGCATCCTCGGCCTGGGCCGCCTGCCGGAGTCCCTCGCGTGGCAGACGTCCCCGGACCCGGAGCGCCGCGGCGTGTTCTCACACTGCCTCCCGCCGACGGGGGGCACCACGGGGTTCCTGTCACTCGGGCCGCCGGAGAACACGTCGGGGTTCGCGTTCACGCCGCTGCTGACCATGGACGACCAGCCGTGGGCGTACCAGCTGATGCTCACGGGCATCAGCGTCGGCGGGGAGCCGCTGGACATCCCGGCCGCCGTGTTCCGGGAAGGGATGATCACGGATTCCGGCACGATCGTCACGGCGCTGCAGGACACGGCGTACGCGGCGCTCCGGGCCGCGTTCCGGCGCGCCATGGCGGGGTACCCGCTCGCGCCGCCGACGGCGCAGCTCGACACCTGCTACAACCTCACGGGGTACGAGGAGGTGACCGTGCCGACCGTGTCGCTGACGTTCCGGGGCGGCGCCACTGTCGAGCTCGACGCGGAGTCCGGGCTAATGCTGGATGGGTGCCTGGCGTTCTGGAACACGGATGGTGACGAGTACACGGGGGTCATCGGCAACGTGAATCAGAGAACCATCGAGGTGTTATACGACCTGCCAGGCGCAAGGGTTGGCTTCCGGACTGGCGCTTGCTGATGAGTATATATCTCGCAAGCGTCCTGTTCTTTGACTTGGAGCCTTTTCCAAAATTTGTGCTGGTCTCCTTTAAAAATTTACTTGATTTGTTTCCTGGCTGAATCTCTGAACTAAACCGGCCAGTATGCAAGTCTTTTTGGAAATAATATTTGAATACGCTGAGCGTTTACTCTTAGAACTAGTTTTGGAACTCAGAGTATCTCACAAAACTATATTTCAATTTTCAAAAATGATTTCAGCTTTTTCACTAAGATAATGGAAAATTCACTAAATGCAGTATGTACTTAGCCAACTGCGATTAGTGAATTCTCCTATATTAGGGAACTAGCAAGTTGGCCCGCGCAAATTTGCGCGGGTGGCTAGTTTTTTAGGTAACACTTGAGCTCTTTTTATTCCAGAATAAACTTTTGTAAAGTTCATCATAATCGTCATTTTATCCAAAAAAAACTATAAACATTAGAGCATCTCCCAGAGCTTTTGTATATGAACTTCCTCTGGCTAAAAAAAGAAAAGGATTCAAAAGACCTCCATCCAGCAGCTCTTCTATCTGCTTTGCTATAAATCGAGGATTGATATCCTACCGTCCTCGCTTGCTATTTTTGCCCAACGATGCCCGTTTGATATTGAAGCAACTTTTTAGCATGTCTCTTAGATTAGGCCATTGAATTAGGGGGATTTCTATTTTTTGCAAAGGGGTACAATTCTCATATTTAACAAACAAAATACAAGAGCCCTGGAGATGCTCTTATGTATTTTTATCATTATATTCTATACAAAACATGGAAGATGAGTTCAAGATAACATGAATAGTTTTTCATGTTAAAGAGTTTTACTTACGATAACAAATTTTTTAGGTGCCCATTCGGCCATGCCTGTTGGATCTACCTCGGCATTAATTGAAACACAAGTCTACAGCCTCTACAAATATTCCTGGAAGCTAAACAATCTTTTCAGAACGCAATCATCAGAGAGGTGGTGATCATTGCTTGTTAGGCAATTTGGTGTCATGGTAACGCAATTGTATTTGACAGTGGGTCGGTTTCTATTGCTATTTGGCGAGCAACGTTTGAGAAGTAGTTGAAGCTGGTAACCTTGCGGGTTAAGCCAGTAATGAAAGAGAAAATTCTTTCTTCTTTTGAGTAGTATGTATACATAATTTCCTTTGCTTCCTCTTTGGGCCTGCGGCCTTGTAACATCCTTGTACGTATTTGCCCTTTTATAAATATATGGTAAACAATTTTTTAAGGTTTTAAAAAGATATATGTGAGTTAGCGATTTTTTTAATCTTTTACTCAAAGAATTTAGCTAATGCAGCACAACACCACTAAACCTAATTGTTCCAACATGCCTGGTTATTTCACTTTTACCTTTTTGAAATATAAATTCATAAGAAAACCTATATTTTTATCTACTAAAACAAAATGAATATTTATATATTTTAATAGGATTATTTTATATTATTATTGATGTACTTTTCATTTGTGATTTTTAATTATCATGATAAACTATTCATTGATTGTTTAGTAGAATATCTAGTTGATTGGTTAATGTACATAAACCGAATAAATAATGAGTAATGGATATCTGTGTTTACCATTTTTTTCTTTTAATTATTCTCCACTCACCAGTTGCCACATCCGTATTTTCTAAACAAACCATGCGTTGAATTAAACATATGTGTTGCATTTGGATGCTTAGGAAACTCTCCCATTTCCTCTAAGTAGAAATTCCTTCAAATCCCATTCCAATCTTTTAGAATCAATATTCAAATCCAATTAGAATACTAAGTCTTATCTCAAAGCACCTCCAAAATAATATCCATTCCAAAGCCTCACTTCAAAACCCTTCTCAAATTTGAATCCCTATTCAAATTTGAACTCAAGCTCTTGTTTAAAAAATTTGAAAAGCCTTTCAATTGATAAACGGGCCGAACTCTACTCCCGGCCCCAACATCTGGTTTCCCCCCTCCGATTTCCTTTCCTCGGCCACATTTCCTCCCCCGCGACCCACTCCTTTTTCCCTTCCTTCGGCCACCCCGTCCACCCCAACTCGCGCGTGCGGCCCGCGCTCAGCCAGGGTGACGTCGTATGACGTCACACCTTCCCCCTCCATTCCCTTCCTCACCTCGCGCCTGCGCCAAGGCGCTCCATCGCCGCTCGCCGCTGCCCGATTCAGGGCCGTTGGCCGAGATCCCTCCCCAGGGCACGCGCGCAACGCGTGGCAGCGCCACAAGCCGCCACCACAACGGAGGTGCGGCGCCGACCACCCCGCTGGCCGAGCCGCGGTCGCCGCTGCCGTCATCCCCCCGGCCGCCAGCGTTGATGACCCCTGCAGCTCCCATACCGGCGCCCAACTGCCCCGCCCTTTTTCACCAAATCATCCTCACCGCTCAATCGTGCCCCACACGGCCGGGATGAAGCCCCGGCGCCGAGAGCGCCGCGCATCGCCGCCGCCGTCCGCCAAGCTCAAGCTCACCCCCGGCCGCCGCGCGTCCAGCCCCGCCGACCGTTCTCACCCTCGACTCCGCGACGTGGCGAGCTCCGCGAGCTCTGCCCGAGCTATAAATAGAGGGTTCACCTCTCCCCTTCTCCTCATCTCAACGGATCCGAGCTCGAGCTTGAGTCTCCCTCCGCCGCGGCCACGCCGCTTCCCCCTCCCCCTGCTTCCCTTGCTTCCCACCGGCGAGGCCCCGGTGGACTTCACCTCCGGGCATCCTCCGCCCCAGCCTCGACGCCTCCTCGGTCTGCCAACACCACCGCAGTCGGCATGCCACGCACGCCGCGCATGCCTGCGGCCTTCCGCGCTATCCCTTCCCGCACCGCGGCCGTCCCAACGCCGCCGCGCCGCGCGCTCCCCGTCCCCTCGAGCCGCGTCGGGTCACACCGTGCCGCGGCGTGCCGCCATGCGCCGCGCCGTGCTACGCGCACCGCGCCACGCCCCGCCGCGTGCGCACAACGCGTGTGCCCCACGCTGCCGCCAGCGTTGGCCACCGTAGCATGCCGCCGGCCACTCCCCACCGCCTGAGGGCCGGCCTCCTCTCCTTCCCCTGCTCTGCCAGTGAGGAGGAAAGGAAAGCAAAGAGAGAGAGAGAGGGGGAAGGGAAGAGCGACGGCCGCCGCCTTGACGCCGTCATCCTCCCCCGCCTCTGCTCGCTGCCAGGAGGGCCCAGGCTACACCGGCCGTGACGCCATCAACCGCGCCGGACGCCGTCCCCCGCCCGATCTCTCTGTCAAGCGGGCCCAGGAACGACGCCGTCGACCCCCGCCGTCATGCGGTCCGCTCCCCGTGCGCGTGGACGTGGTCCAGTGGACCGCAGAACCATACTGCGTGGTCCACCGCGACCCACTAAGCCGACGCACGAAACAGTGCGCAGCCGGGCCCCTCCGCTGGCGTCAGCCGCTGCGGAAATTGCTAGGTACACCCCGAATTTGCACCCCAACCTTGATTTCAAGCGCATCCTCCACTCCAAAAATTCCTCAAAATTCTCCAAAACTATTAGGAATATTTCTAAACCTATTAGAGCCATCTAAACCATTTTAGGATATTTCTTGGCCCCAAACACTAAAAGAATAGCTCTCATCCAATAGAAAAGCCCCGTTAGTGCACCCCAATTATTGCCAATCCTACTCCAAAGCTCCAAAAAATCCCCATAGATTTCCATAAATGCTAGGGATTATTATAAGCATTTTTCATATGCTTGCTGCCCAAGGATTTATACCCTAGGTCCAAATCCCAGTCGCTCTATCATAATGCCCCGCCGAAACACCGTCCGAACCCCCGCGGACGCTGTTTCGTCGCCCGATCAAAACCCTAGGATTTGATAAAACCCTAGCCGTTATGCTATCGAAATCCATTCCGCACTGTTAATTATTCAGAACCTCATTTCTAAATAATTAATATAATCACCCATCAATCATTCCAGGATTATTGCTTAGCTGTACAATAATCCCCAAACCCAGTACTCCAAACCATTCTTAGAAGACATCGTCATCCGGAGATTATCTCTTAGAAATCCATATAACTCCCCGACCGTTCAATCATTTCCGGGGAAATTACTTATCGATTTCTTGGGAATTCCATTCCTTTGAGTCCATTAATTATTTACCATAATTAATGGATTATCTCTCGATAACCCAAATACCTCCTTTTATCCTTTATTTCCATTCTATAGAAATTGATTGATGTATTGTTATACTGAATGTTATTTTCTATATTTTATTGATCGATAGGTCGATGGCGTGACCAGGTCCCGATCCAGCTGCCGAAGCTCCAGAAGGCCCAGAAGCCAAGACTGGTCAGCATCGAGCGTACGTACGCATTAGCGGACGTCCAAGTACCGTCCATGAAGGCAAGTCCTGGCAACCACCTCCTTGGTCATGCGAGTCCTAGTTCCTGCATAATAGAATCAATCAAGATAATAGTATGGACTGCATATTTTATTAAATCCTAAGGAAAACCCTCTATACTCCACCTCTACCTTGGTTTAGAGCCACTTCTAGCCAAACAACCCATTAATAACCCCGGTCACGACCCGTCGATGACCGAGTGTTATTTAGAAGTAGATTTCTTAGAAACTTCTGAATATTTTATTATTTTGAAAAGCTTTCGAGAGATGAGAGTGAATGCTGGACTTTAATATAAAATGAACCAACTAATAGAAACCCCATAAGGATGGACTTGCGAGAAAGGGAGGCAGCCTCGACAGAGGATCCTGTCCCAAAGGCTTACTCTGGTCGCATAAGGACCGATTCACGGGAGGCTGGTCGCATAAGGACCGGTTCACGGGAGAGTCTTTCTAATGCCAGTACCGCCGTACGTGCAAAAAAGGTATGGTCTTCGGGAATACCTATTCATGTGAGGCCTTGATCCACACTCCGCTAGCAGATCCTAGCAATCCATCCCAAGGAGCCGCATGATTGGTACAGTGGCCGACTGAGGCAGAGACCGAGTCGCTATCGGTGCCTGGTCATGCCCGGTTGCCAAGTCGGGAGACGGATGTACTGTAGACAGCCCCAGACAGAGGGCTGGGACTGGGCGGCACGGGTTGACTAGAGTATAGGGTTAGAAACCCTGAGGGCCGACGACCCTAATTTATGAGCTCATACCCGACCCAGGAGAACCCTGACGATCTCTGGGACAGAACTAAAATATTGGAACTGGCAGGGATGAGAATTCCCCTCCAGGCCAAACAACTTATTATTACTTCGTTCCCACCCCCTGTTTATAAACATAACTTTACATTTTTCACGAAATATAACCCTTACACCTCACCCCCTGTTGCATGCATTGTAATTCTTTACTCCAGGCTTGTTGAGTACCAATCATAAGTGTACTCAGCATTGCTTTCAATTGTTACAGGTACATGGACATGTAGGGCACCCCGGTCCATTCCCTCCAAGGAATGGGTCATAATGCCACTCTCCGCTAAGGCGAAGTTAGTTATTCTTTATCTGTTGCGCTTTTATTGCTTCTGATTCTAACCCTGTGTAAAATCTGTATTAGCGTACTGATTCAGGGACTGATACAGGTGATTAAACGACGTATGAAAGATGGTCTCCACACCCTACATGCAGCCTGTTATGCATGCATGTGAAACATATCCTCTTACCATATTTAGATGTCTTTTTTAATTATTCTTAAAGCCGCTCATACGTTGCAACCATTGCCATCTAATGCTAGTAGAACGTCTACAATATTAGTGCTTCAAACGTTCTATTATTAGTTCACCAAAACCTACTTAGGGGGCAAGATGCACTTTCACCGTTTTAGTGGTAGGCGGCGTGCTCGTCGATGGCGAGGTGCATGTGATAACTTTGTCAATTTCAAAATTTGTTGTCTCATATGGGATAGAGTTGTGTGCATATATTTATAGGGTGGCTGTACATACTTATTATTTCTGTTTCAGAAAGAACAAAGTTACAAACATTAAAAAGCACAGATGTAAGAGTATGCGAAGGCTATATCTTTCTTCTTTATGCAATGGCTATTTACGTGTATAGGACGTGTGGTTATATAAAAAGTAGTAAATTATGGATTGCTCCATGAAGTATAATTACATTAAGTAGGCGCTTAAATTATTGGAAATATCAGGACTTGATAAGTGATGTTGATTTTTTTAGAAAGATCTGAATCTATATTTATTAGGTGTATTATTCGGACTAGCATAAGGGCACGTGCCACAGGCACGTGTTTTAAAAATTACTAAATTAATGATGTAGTCAATATGGACTCTTTATATTAATCTAGAGCGTCATAAAATCCAACGGTGTAGGAGTATGTAGTAAACTTGGATTCTTTAGATTAATCTAGATCGTCCGATCGTCATCATAAAATCCGACGGTGTTAGAGGGACAAGAGTAACCCTGGTACGAAAATTTCGTCGTCCTTTGTAGTTTAGATTTGTAGGCTACGTCGGAGTTTAAATAATTGGAAATATTATATTTAATTGTATCCGATTGGGACTTGGGTAAGTGGTGTTAGTTGATTTTTTAAATTCTAAATTTATATTTATTATGTGTATTAGATATGAACTCTTTGTGCTATTTTAGGCCGTGAAATCTGCATAAAATCTGACGGTGCATATACTTCTCTTTTTTAGATTAATGTGGAATTTTTTAGGTTCTCGGTGAATCTGGTGGCTCCTCCTACTTCTTTTTTATCAAGATAAATAGATTAGATTGAAGGTGACGCCCTCTTTGATTTAGATCTTGTTTTCACTCGTCTCGGGGCCATCCGATCCAGATCAAGGCAATTGGCGATGCAGGCATGCACCTAATTTGACCGTGTGGCCTGTCTGAGAGTTAGAGCGCCAGAGAGCTAATCAGTGACAAACTCCATGACGCTGTCAACTGCTGACTGCAGGGACATGACTGCATGAGGGAGTTGGTATGTGGGCTACAGTAGACATGGGCTGGGCCATGAGAGTCCGGGGCACTTTCCCTGTCTGAGCTGGCTGGGCAGTGCACCGATGGGTCCGTGGGCCGTGGTACTGGACTGTACTAGGCTCAAATCGTGTCTGGTAACGTGCCAATTTTTCAATACTATGAACGTTCTTTTATATGTTAAATAAACAATGATGAAGACATCAATAGACGAAATCTAAATGTGGTGAATGCAGGCAACTCAAAAAAATTCCTTTTCTGGTTTTACGGAGTTTATGTAAATGTAAAATAAAATTTGCACTAGTATTTGTTGGTTAAATTCAGTATACCATAATGTGGCTCTTATATGTTTTTGAACTCTCATCTTTGTTGGGCAACAAATAGTTGTGAATTGACTTTTAGTCATGGCGTTTGAGCATTCGTCTTATTCAAAAAATTATTTAAATACATTTATCTTATTTGTAATTTAGAAAGCAATAATTTTTATCACTAAAGTCAATAAGATGTTCAATAAATATGTCATTTACAGAATTATAGACCTATAGAATAGTATAAGTATTCGTTATACAAGAAAATAGAATCTGTGCACTCTAGTTTATTTGACACAAATTCGGCGAGCAAAACCATTGACACTATTCATATCAAGAAGAATGAATTTACAACAACAATTAACACAGCACAGTGAGAGACGCTCAGAACGGCATGCGTCCCAACATCTCATGCAGTTACAATTAGAAATGGAAGCTCTAGGAAGCTGAGCTGCCACTCTAGTTGACGATGTAGCACTTCTTCCTGATCTCGCCCTCAGCACCGGTAAGAGCGCCGACATTCCCCATCTTGATCATGGACTCGCTGAAGTCCTTGAAGAACTCGTTGTCAAACTTGCCGGTGGCGATGCGCTGGACGTACTCCATGGTGGTGGCGTCGGTGAGCAGCGCGGCGTCGGACTGGAAAAGGCCCCGGCGCTTGGCGACGTGGCGGTAGTAGCTGGTGTCGAAGGTCTTGTAGCTGCCGGGGTCCATCTCCGAGAGCATGGCCTTGTCGTCGGCGCTCTTGCAGCGGGTCCTCAGCTTGTCCGCGTACTCGCTGTCGAGGGACGGGTCGGCATTGTAGGCGCTGCTGAAGTTGTAGAGCCGGTCGGCGTAGGACGGGCAGTGCGCCGTGCCGAGGGTGTGCGCGCCGGAGAGGACCACGAGGTCCTTGAGGTCGAGGTTCTTGGAGGCGAAGATCTTGGTTAGCAGCGGGATGTCGCCGAAGGCCGGGGGCAGGTTGTCAGAAGCCTCGGTTGCGCTGGACACCCTGCCGTCTCTCCTCCCGAGCGCGACCGGCCAGGTTGGGCCCTTGGCGAGCACGACGGCGTCGCGAGCCATGAGGGTGAGGACGTCAGCGCAGGAGACGGTGTTGGGGCAGGCAGCCTCGAGCTTGGCCTTCACCCTGTCCACGGAACTGAATCCCCGGAGGCTCTTGTTGGGCTTGGCGTCCCTCTCGGCCAGGTTGCCCTCGGTGGAGTTGAGCAGCACAGACGCATCACAGCCCTGCAAGCACATTGTTCTGTGAGTTCTGTGCTGATCATTGGTTCAACTTTTAATGTAATACGTACGCAATATATCTAGCTAGTACACAGACATGGTGGATACAATGTTTGTGATGCGGATGCCATGGTGGATTGGGTAACTTACCCTGACAAAGCAGTCGTGGAAATGGAGCCTGAGGAGCGGGCCAGCAAGGCTTGGCGCAGCGGAGATGATCTTGTCCATCTCCTCTCGGACGATCGCCTCGACGTTGGGGCATGTCTTGCTGTAGTAACCGATCTCCAGCTGAGCCACCGCCGGCGAGCTACCGGCGAGTAGCAGCAGCGCCACAGGTAACAGCAGCAGTACAGAAGACTTGATCGCCATAATCAACTGATTGCTCAAGATTGTTTATGGAGGATATCAAGCAAGAATGTTTTGCAAGGCTAGCTAGCTCTAGCTGCAATGTGGTTGGATGGAAATGTCCTCCCAACTCCATGCATTTATACAGGTACTCCTGGCCCTGAGGAGTTATGGTTACCAGGAGTTGCGTATGTGCTGTGGCGTGACAACCTGTTGCTGCGTACACAAAGCCATGTGCTAACTGCCATCTCAACATAATCGCCTCCATAGGAAAAAGAAAAATCCCACGTAGTGAGAATTGTGGTGTTGACGCTTGGATCCAAGCCTCCAAGAGCGCAGGTCAATACAAGATAAGGAGAGATAGACTGCGCTGATGAAGGCCAGTTCATGGCCGCGTCGACCCGTAACATGGCTCGTATCTACACTAGAGAGAAGGCCAACAGCACCTCGCAGGCAATTATCCGGCGCCAATTATTATATATACTATATAATTGATCAGGGATTATATATATATGTAAATAAATATGCATCGAGGGGAATAACACCCCATGTGAACTTGCCAATGATTTGGGCTATAGCTGTATATGATAGTGTACACGCCCCTGTGGCGCGGAGGAATTCTTGGGTGGCAGCATCTGGTCGTGGCGTAACGTACGTGAACGTTACGAAATATGCACATGTTCTCCGCAACATTGGCCGGTATTTGTTGACCGTGGCCGCTTGGCTTTTGCGCGTCATCAGCCGGGGAATGTTAGTTTGGAACATCCCAATGATAGCCTACCGCCTTACCGAGCTTGATTAAAGAAAGCTGAGTCCTGTGTGCGGACGGTGCAGAGGCCAATATAGGAGCAAGCCCAAGCTAAATTTGCTCAGAAACTTCCTGAACAAAGTGGGGGCGTTTCTTGCTCAACAACCCCAGCAAAAAGCCTCGATTCCTGCACGTATAAGTATAAACAATATCACCAGAATCTCCACATTGATTGTAGCATATTGTGAGTTCAAAGCATTCACTGCGGCAGCCTTGTACTTCAACTTTGGACTTGTGAGTTACTACCTCCATTTCAAAATATAGGTCGTTTTGGTATTTCTAGATATTTCTAGGTTTGTAGATTTTGATATGCACTTGGATATAACATATGTGGATATAACATATGTCTAGATGCATTGCAAAATCTATGAACTTAGAAATGTCAAAATGACCTATATTTTGGAACGGAGGAAGTATAATTGTTGATCCAAAACGTATAAATTGAGCTGCATTTTTTAATAGTCATGTACTGTAATAAAATAAGAGTTTTAACGCATAATTGTTGAAAATTTTAAACACAAACTATATATCAAGTTACGAAGAATTCAACCATAAATTGCAAAAGTTTTCAACAATTTACCGAGATTTTTATGTACAAATTTGGTCAAATTTGGGATAGATTAAGTCGAGACAAATTCAGAAGTCTCTATGTTCAGGGATAGAGCTAGGGAATACATAACGAAGATGATTTATATTTAAGGATGGAGGGAGTTCATTCTATGCTCCATCTATAAAGAATGTCCTAAAGAAGATACCAACAACTCTTCGAAAAACTTATCCTAGAAAAATAATTCAAAAACTTAGCTTGGAATTTGTTCCAATAAATTAATTAAAAAATTCCCAACATGTCAATCAAAAAGATTTCCAAGAATTTGTTCAAAATTTCTATAGAGATTTGTTCAACACAGTTTTGGTAAAAACTTTTCAGAAAATATTGCTAAAGTGTTTCAAAGGAATGTTGTCAAACTTTAAAAAAACCGTGAGAATATTTTATCCTGGTTATGAGTCTAGTTACATCTTTGGAGGATGTATGTGTGTGGTTGTTTTTGGTGGTGGTGGTGGGATGGGGTGGGGGTCAGTGTGTGTGTGTGGGGGGGGGGGGGGGGGGGGGGGGGGGGGGGAGAGGGTTCACTAGAGTGATTGCTTTGTTTCTAGTGGAAGAAAATGCGTTCCAACTCTCAGCACTAGGGGGCTTTAATTAATTGTATTCTGCGTACGAATTAACTCAACTAATATTGAACGAACCTAAATTATTGAATTTTTCATGTCTTAAAATTTTCTGATGTCTATAAATATTCAACTAAGCTTTGGAAAACTAATTTTGAACTTGACGATTCTCAGGTATAAAGTTTAATAATTTGATTTGTAATATACAAATATACATTCAATTTTGATCAATAATTGAACATAAATGAAAATTGGTGTCTGATTTTTTGTATATGACTTAATTTGAAGATTTCACGCATTGACTTTTCAGTTGATACATGAAACAGATAATTGTGTCCTCTTTCCTGTAGCCAGATGGATGTTAGAGATTATTGAGAACCGTGATACTCCTACATGCCATGCTACGGTCTAAGTGCACATGATGAACTGGCCTCGTTCAGCGCCGTTTATGTTCAATCCTTCTCTACCTGAAACATTGACTTGTTCATTTGCAGCTGCGCGTCAACCCCATAAATGGATATCATAATGCACATTTGTTTTAGGGAGGCGATTATGCTCAGATGGAGTTAGCCGCACATGCATATGCACTGGAACAGGTTGTCACGCGCGAATACGAGCAAGTCAGCGCAAGCAAGAGCCTCTATAAATACAGGGAGGTGCCATGACGTCCATATCCATCAGTAGTCATTCCATCCTAGATTGCTAACCTAGCAGCAAAACATTCTTGCTGTGATCGATCCTATGGCGGTCAAGTCTTGTGTGGTGATGCTGATACCTTTGGCACTCTTGCTGCTTGCGGGCAGCGCGCTGGCAGTGGCTCAACTGGAAATCGGCTACTACAGCAAGACATGCCCGAGCGTCGAGGCGATCGTCCGCGAGGAGATGCAGAAGATCATCTCTGCTGCACCCAGCCTTACCGGTCCCCTCCTCAGGCTTCATTTCCATGACTGCTTCGTCAGGGTAAGTTACCAACTCAACAATAGCCAATGGCATCACAAACTTTTGGTACAGCATGTAAATTGCTTATGCACCACAGATCATCATAAAATTAACACAAAAATGTGCTCGCAATGTGACACCCGCAGGGTTGTGACGCCTCTGTGCTGCTCAACTCCACCGAGGGCAACCTGGCAGAGAGGGACGCCAAGCCGAACAAGAGCCTCCGGGGCTTCAGTTCCGTGGACAGGGTGAAGGCCAAGCTCGAGGCTGCCTGCCCCAACACCGTCTCCTGCGCAGACGTCCTCACCCTCATGGCCCGCGACGCCGTTGTGCTTGCCAAGGGCCCATTCTGGCCAGTGGCGCTGGGGAGGCGGGACGGCAAGGTGTCAAGCGCCGTGGAGGCTGCGGACCAGCTGCCTCCGGCGTTCGGGGACATCCCTCTCCTCACCAAAATTTTCGCTTCCAAGAACCTGGATCTCAAGGACCTCGTCGTCCTCTCCGGCGCGCACACCCTCGGAACAGCGCACTGCCCGTCTTACGCTGACAGGCTCTACAATTTCAGCAGTGCCTACAATGCCGATCCATCCCTCGACAGCGAGTACGCCGACAGGCTCAGGACACGCTGCAAGAGCCTGGACGACAAGGCAATGCTTTCCGAGATGGACCCTGGCAGCTACAAGACCTTTGACACCAGCTACTACCGCCATGTTGCCAAGCGGAGGGGGCTCTTCCAGTCTGACGCTGCGCTTCTAACAGATGCAACCACCAGGGAGTACGTCCAGCGCATTGCCACCGGCAAGTTCGACGACGTGTTCTTCAAGGACTTCAGTGAATCCATGATCAAGATGGGCAACGTCGGTGTGCTCACCGGGGCTGAGGGGGAGATCAGGAAGAAGTGCTACATCGTGAACTAACTAGCCTAGCTTTCATTGATTGTAACTGCAGTAGTACGTACAATGCATATCTGTCTGTATTAATCTATTTTGTGTCAACTGGAATTGTCATCGTGTAAATCCGTCGTTCTTCTACCTTGTTCAACAGGATATACTTGACCATTTTTTTTTTCAAATGGTAAAGAACATAATACATATAGTCGGCACATAAGAATACCCATTAGCTTGTTTTGAACATTACTAACCGGTAGTAATGCAGTTTCAATATAGTAGTAGAGAGACATCACATTCCTGCAACCTGCCGTGCCTAAAAACCATCAATCTAAGCGGCACGAAATCTCATCCAAAGCGGTTATTTCACCGCTTCCCTTTTTCTGATTAGAATAAGGGGGTCATCCGAAGCGGTTATTTCACTGCTTCGTTTGACAAGTTATTCTAAGCGGAATATTTCGTGCCGACGGATAATAAAAAATTAAAAATAGGAATTCGCAAATAAAAACGGTAAAAATATTGTTTTTGGTTGCTTAGACGGCACGGTTTCCAGCCGCCCAGCTGCCGCCAGCCTACGGAGACATCCCGCTGCTCACCAAGATTTTTGCCTCCAAGAACCTCGACCTCAAGGAGCTCGTCACTGAAGTTGTATCTACTTGTAGCAAGACTATTTTTCTGGCTCATTTTGTAAAGAATCAATCTGTTTTACCAATACCAAAATAACTTTGTTCTGTGTTATGTTATGTATAGATTCACTCGAGGAAGATGAATGTATATCCGGATGCTAACTTTGAAGAGTTGCTGCATTCGATCGATGATTTTGACAGTGCCTAGCTAAAGGTGTCTGTATAGAAGCTCTGGCATGAGGATTTCAACAAACCCCTTGTTTAGTTGCAAAACGAAATCTTTTCACCCATCACATCAAAGGAGAATCTTAGATGCATGGAGTATTAAATGTAGGCAAAAAAGGTGAAAAGTTACATAGATAGACTGGAAATCGCGAGACGAATCTAATGAGCCTACTTAATCCATGATTTGCAATAGTAATGCTACAGTAACCATCCGCTAATTATGAATTAATTACCCTCTAATTACCGTCGTTAGATTCGTCTCGAGATTTCCAACCTATCCATATAATTTTCCACATTTTTCGTTTACATTTATTACTTCTAAATCGGTAAAATCAAAACCCGAAATCTTTTCACCGAAATCTTTTCGGGAACTAAACACGGCCAAAGGCAAAGAAGTCCGGCCAGCTTGAATTCTATGCATAAGGAAGCCGTTCGTTCTTTGTTCACTTCGTGTGTGGCACTTCCATTGTCGGCTAGTACAACTTATGATTGTATTAAGCAAAGCACGTACTGTTTTACTTTAACTAGGCATGTACCCTTAGCATGCACAAATCATGATCAATATTGGGGCACATTCACAATATTGTTGTCTTTGTGGGGACCATCTTTCAGACATCCTTTAATCACATGTATTAGTCCCTAGATCAGTACGCTAATACATGTTTTTCACAGGGTTAGAATCTAAAGTAATAAAAGCGCAACAAATAAAGAATAACTACCTTCGCCTTAGCGAAGAGTGGCATTATGACCCATTCCAAGGAGGGAATGGACCGAGGTGCCCTACATGTCCATGTACCTGTAACAATTTGAAAGCAAGGCTGAGTACACCTATGATTGGTACTCAACAAATCCTGTGTAAAGTCATAATGCATGCAAGGAAGTGAGGTTATCCTTTGGTGGAAATGTAAAGTAAGGTAATGTTTATAAACAGGGGGTGCGAGAGAGGGATTAATAAGTTGTTTTGGACCTAGAGGGGAATTCTCATCAATGCAAGTCCCCATATTTTTGTTCCATCCCAGAGACCATCAGGGTCCTCCTGGGCCGGCTTATGCCTCGCTCTTCTGGGCCTCCGCCCATCTCACCATCTCATATTTTATTGCATGTGTATTCTAATCAACGGGGGCTTTGACTAGATGGGCTCATGACCTTGAGCCACGGCTATCCAGATACGTTGATAACTCTGCAGAGCTTGTACCCTATGACATACGGTCGGTCAGCACATACCCCCGCGGAGGGCGGTACTGACCTACGAGACCCTTACCCGCCGGTGTCTATCTCTAAACAACATTTCCTAGGTCCATCCACAGATAGTACTGGGGGCTAAGCAGGGGCTACTAATCATCCGCCTCGCGGATATCGACCCGGGTATGAGCTCATAAATTAGGGCCTTGGGCCCTCAGGGTCTCCGACCCTTTACTCTAGTCAACCCGTGCTGCCCAGTCCCAGCCCTCTGCCTGGGGATGTCTCCAGTATATCCATCTCCCGACTTGGCAACCGGGAACGACCACGCACCGATAGCGACTCGGTCTCTGCCTCAGTCGACCACTGTACCAATCATGCGGCTCCTTGGTATTGATTTGCTAGGATCTGCTAGCGGGGTGTGGATTAAGGCCTCACATGAATAGGTATTCCCGAAGGCCATACCTTTTTGGCCCGTACGACAGTACTGGCATTAGAAAGACTCTCCCGTGAACCGGTCCTTATGCGACCAGAGTAAGCCTTTGGACAGGATCCTCTGCTGAGGCTGCGTCCCTTACTCGCAAGTCTGTCCTTACGGGGTTTCTATTAGTTGGTTCATTTTATATTAAAATCCAGCATTCACTCTCATCTCTTGGAAGCTTTTTGTAATAATAAAATATTCAGAAGTTTCTAAGAATTCTACTTCTAAAAAACGCTCGGTTAGCGACAGGTCGTGACCGGGGTTATTAATGGGTTGTTTTGCTAGAAGTGGCTCTAAACCAAGGTGGATGTGGAATATAGAGGGTTTCCCTTAGGATTTAATAAAATATGCGGTCCATATTATTAACTTGGTTGATTTTATTATGCAGGAACTGAGACTGGCATGACCAAGGAGGTGGTTGCCAGGACTTGCCTTCATGGACGGTACTTGGACGTCCGCTAATGCATACGTGTATTCATGTTGACCAGGCTTGGATTTTTGGCCTCCCGGGGCTTCAGCATCTTGAATGGAGCCTGGTTAGACCATCGGCCTATCGATCAATAAAACATAGAAAATAACATTCAGTATAACAGTACATCAAACAACTCCTATAGAATGGAAATAAAGGATAAAAAGAGGTGTTAGGGTTATCGAGAAATAATCCATTAATTACGATAAATAAATAATGGATTCAAAGGAGTGGAATTCTCAGAAAATTGAGAAGTAATTTCCTCGGAGATGATCAAACGGTCAGGGAGTTATATGGATTTCTAAGAGAAAATCCCCGGATGACGGTGGCTTTTAAGAAGGGCTTGGAGTAGTGGGTTTGGGGATTATTGGACAGCTACCCAATAATCCCAGAATAATTAATGGATAATTATATATTAATTATTTATAAATAAGTTTCTAAATAATTAATGGTATGGAATGGAATTGGGTAGCATAATAGCTAGGGTTTTATCAAATCCCCGGGTTTTGATCGGGCGGCGAAACGGCGTCCGCGGGGGCTTGGACGAGGTTTCGGCTGGGCACTAAGGGAGTGCGACTGGGATTTTGAGGCTAGGGTATAAATACTAGAGCAATAAGAATAGGAAAATGCTTAGAATAATCCATAGTATTTATGGATATTCATGGGGGTTTTATGGGGCTTTGGAATGGAAAAGGGAATATTTGGGGTACGTTTACGAGGCTTTTCCATTGGATGAGAGCTACCCTTTTGGTGTTTGGGGTTAAGAAATATCCTAAAATGGTTTAGATGGGTCTAATATGCTTAGAAATATTTCTAGTATTTTTGGAGAAATTTGTGAAATTTTTGAAGTGAAGGAAGTGCTGGAAATAGAGGTTGGTGTACGGTTTGCCGGGTGTACCTAGTATTTTTGGACGGGAGTTGGCGTCAGTGTGGGGTCCGCCTCGCACTGTCCTATGCACCGGCTCGGTGGACCGCAGTGGACTGCACGGCATGGGTCTGTGGCCCACTGGACCACGTCCACACGCACGGGCAGGTGACCGTGTGACGGCGGGGTTCGACGGCGTCGCCTCCAGGCCCACGTGTCGGTGAGCGGTGGCAAAGACGGCTTCAGGTGCGGCCGACGGCATCAAGGCGGCCGATGCTCTTCCCTTCTCCCTCTCTCTCTGCTTTCCTTCCTTCTCGCCGGCAGAGCAGGGGAAGGAGAGGAGGGCGGCCGGCGGCACGTTGTGGCTGGCAGCACCGGTGACGGCGCGAGGCGCACGCGTTGTGTGTGCGCGGCGGGGCGCGGCGTGGTACGGCATGCTGCGGCATGGTGGAGCACAGGGCGGCATGGCATGGCGCGTCGTGGCGTGGCGCGGAGAGAGACGGCGCGGGGTTGCCGGCATGACGGTGGTGTGGCGCGCGCGGGCGGTGGCGCAGCGCCGGTGGCGTGTTCGCCGTGGCGGTGGCGCGTGACGGCGTGGGGCACGGTGTGGCGCGGGATGCGCGGCACAGCAGAGCACAGCGCGGCGCAAGGCGCAGCGTGGCACAGGGCGCGGCATGGGACGGTGGCCGTGACTGTAGTTGGGGCGGTGTGCCCGTGCCGCGGCGCGGCGCCGGTGGTGAGACCGTGCTCAGTGGCGGCGGCGAGCGGCGGAGCTGCGCTGGCGCTTGTGCTAGCGGGCGAGGCGGCCGTTGGCAACGGCGCCAGGGCGACGCTCTGAGCATGGAGTAGAGGAGGGAGGGGAAGAACGGAGCGGCGTGGCCGTGGCGGTTGGGGAGAGAGGAAAGGGAGAGCTCGAGCTCTGAGCTCGGCTCCGGTGATGTGTGGCCGGGAGGGGGCTGGGCCTCCTGCTTACAGGTGGAGGAGGGGTCGGAGTGCTTGCCATGTCGCGTGGTTGAGGGTGTGAACGCCGATGGGGCTTGGACGCGCAGCGGCCGGGGGAGAACTCGAGCTCGGCGGACGGCGGCGGCGACGCGCGGCGCACCCGGCACCAAGGCTTCATCTTGGCCGTGTCTGGGTGCATGAGGCGGTGAGGATGCTCCAGCGGAAAAGGGCGGAAGTAGTTGGGCGTCAGTGTGGGTGGTGGCAGCGGCCATCAATGCCGGCGGCCAAGGAGCGGGGATGACTGGAGCGGCGACCCTGGGCTGGGTCGGTGGTGGTGGTCGGCGCCGTTCTACCCATGCAGTGGCGGCTCACGGCGTCAACACGCGTCGTGCACAGGTGCTGAAGATGAATCTCGGCCGATGGCCGGGGATCGGGCGACAGTGAGCGGCGATGGCGCGGTGCAAGGAAGGGGAAAGCGGAGGAGGGGAAGGTGTGACGTCAGGCGACGTCAGCGCGCGCGCGAACCGTGCTAGCAAGGAGGAAGGGAGGAATGGGCTGAGCTCGCGTGGGCTGGGCCGAGCGGAGGAGGAGGAGCGGGCCGCGTGCTGGCTGGAGGAGGATTGAAGGCGAGCGGGGTCAGAAATCGAAGGGGAAAAAGTGGACATCGGCGATGGGCTACGGGGAATAGTTGGGCCAGAAGCAGGGTTTGGCCCATCTATTAATAAAAAGGGTTTCCTGTTTATTTTGAGAAGGGCTTTGATGTAAGGCTTTGAAATGGATATTATTTTGGAGGAGTTTTGAGATAAGACTTAATATTCAAATTGGATTTGAATATTAATGCTAAATGATTGGAAAGGGATTTGATGGAATTTCTACTAAGAGGAAATGGGGGAGTTTTCTAAGCATTCGAATGCAACACACATGTTTGATTCAATGCATGGTTTAATTTAGGAAATATATTTTGAAATATTGTTAGGAAAGAAGTTAGGTTAAATTAAAGAAATTTTTTTTAAAGCCTATATTTCTAAATGCTCTAAAAAGCAGGGTGTTACAGGGCTACCCCACTTAAGGGAAATCTCGTCCCGAGATTTAGGGTTAGCAAGAAAACCTAGGGTTTATCCTATTATTTCCTTAACGAGTGCGGAGATCAGAGTTTCCATTATTTATCAAAAGGAATTTCTTCTTCCTTTTAGAGTTTGAAATTATTTCTCCTTGTAACTTATTTATTCTTTATTTCCATGCGAGGGAACATTAATACTGACGCTTTCGTCCGTTATTCCCTGAATACATCCAATAATTTCTGGCCATACCTGGAATGTCTTGAGGATAATCTCCTTTCCGCGTTGTGTTAATCCTCAAGTTCTTGAGGCCAGATTTCCTTTCTTTCTTTTGGGGTTACTACCCCACTTAAGGAGAACTAACTTGTCACTTCCCTACTGAAGGACCGAAACGGCGACCAGAGAGGGGGGGAGTGAATGGGAGCCGATAAAATTTTCTTCTCCAAATCAATTCGGCTTTCACCCCAAAATCACTTCCGGACTTCGTATCACAATCTTGCCAAGATCACGTAGCAACTGAGATGCTACTGACCCTAGGAACAAGAAACATGCAGCGGAAACACAGAAAGAATCCTCGATCCAAAAACTTCTCCGAAACAGCCACTGGGTGTGTGTACTCGGCACTGCCGGTTTTCAGAACTCGGCACTGCCGAATACACACTGCACAAAAGCACCCCTCGAGTCTATGTACTCGGCAGTGCCGGTTTTCACAACTCGGCAGTGCCGAGTATACACAAACAGCACAGCCCCAAAGTCAACTCGAGGATGGATCTCCCAAACGGCTTGAGCTCTTGAGGCGAGATTTTGGTCAGATGATATAGACCTCCAGTGGAGTGTTTTCCCAAAAGATCTCGGCCTCTAACTCAGTACAACTCCCGGAAACTCAGATCTCGTGATGAACACCATGACATCAAGTTCATCTCGAAAATCTCAAATCTGAAGCGATTCTCGGCGCTTGGGGGCAAAGGATCACCAGCAAAAGAGGCACAAAGCACTCATACGTGAATCCCCCAAAGAAATCCAAGAGAAAACGCCCTAGATAGAGAAGAACGAAAATCCCCCAAAAATAGCTCCAAAAATACCCACGAAAATAGAAAAGGAAAAAGGAGCTCGGGAAATCAAATCATGGCACAAAGATGAACAGCACAATCTCAATCACATAACCATGAATTCACCTATACAAACTAGGAATGATTCGAAGTAGTTCTAGGTGGAGGAGATGAAGGGAAGAGGAAAGCTAAACAAGCCAAATAAAAGATAACTAAAAAGATAACAGCCACCAGCCCTGAAGGGGCCTATTAGTAGTCCAAGTGGTGGTGTCCTAAAGACTAAACTACCCCTAAGTGATACATACCCCTCAGGGGCAAATTTGATATTTTGATCTCAGATATTTTCCGGCTCGGGCACCTTCCACTGCAAGCTAGCTTCCCTCCGACGCAAGCCTTGCAGTCACGCCGCGTGTCCTCCGGATCGAAGCTCCTCGACGCCGTTCTTGGGCCAGCCCAGTCGGGTGCATGTACTCGGCACTGCCGAGTTGTTCAACTCGGCACTGCCGGGTACATACAGCCCAGCAGCCCAACGGCCCATCTTCGCCACGTCGAGTCCTCGGTCCTTGGTTTTGAGGCCCAAACCAAGGGAAACCGTCCACCGATGATTTTGTGGCCAAATCACCAAACCCCGCGCGCAAACTTCGGTTGATAGCCGCCACCTTGCGCCGGCTACTCGTCCGCGTACGAGCTTCGGTTGTGAGCCGCTACCTCGCACCGGAACCACGTCCCCTTGCTCGTTCTTGCCAGCATGTGAACCGCACTTGATCCACCGGCCACCGGGTCCCTCGAACCAAGCCTACTTGTCTCTCCGCTCCTCGGAGGCCGCCATGGCTAAGACCTTTCGCGCCTGTTCTTCACCTGCACCAATGCAACCAAGCCGCATTCTACACCTGTAATACTTGAGCCAAGGGAAACGTCAATCCACACCACGTTGTCAATCACTCATCACACCAGGAAGCGACCATCCACCGGTCCTCGGACACACCGGGTCCTCAATCTCCCCCTTGATGAGTGCATTGACAACACACACATAGTAACCATTGATACAAAGAAAATATAAAAGAAATTGAAAACAAGACTCAAGCAAGTGACTAAAAGCAAGAACAAGCCGAGAACAAAGTCACTCTGCAAGAGAAAGCTCCAGAAACGCCGACCCTTCAAGAAGAAGCGAAAGGGCTCAACACCATCGGCAAAAGAGCAAAAGCACAAAGCACAAATCACAAACTTCAAATCTTCCAACTCACTTTTCAGGACTCTCAAAGCACTCCCCCTGCAAAGATGCAACTCCCCTGAACAAGTGAACTTATGCGTGCGAAAATGTGTTCAAAAAGACTCAAACCCACAACACATGTGCTTCTCTTTTAGAAAATGCAATCTTGCACAAACTTTCAAAAACTTTCCAGAAAATTTTCCCTCTTCTTTTAGAAATGCTCAAGATATTCTCCCCCTTGTTGACAATGCATGAATCAAGGTCAGAAAAACCCAAAATGCAAGAACCGACGCTGAGTTGTGTGTACTCGGCACTGCCGAGTTGTGAAAACCGGCACTGCCGAGTATACACAGCCAGCTCAACGAAAATGCAAAAATGCACCTATCAGCACAAGAACCGGTACTGCCGAGTTGCTCCTGTCGGCATTGCCGAGTATGTACAGGCAGCACAGCAAAAATGCAAAAAATGCAACTACAAGCTTCTCAAATATACAATGAGCAATACAAAGTGCTACAAGTTAGAGAAGAGGCATACGAGCTAGTTCATCATGTCACACGGGCATTGCCATCAAGAAGGTGAAGACATATATCCAATTGACAAAGCCATGAGCAAATTTGTGGATTTTTATCAAAAATGTCACCGCATGAGCAAATTCCTAACCATGGATTGTTTAAGCAAAAATAAACTTCATCTTACCAAAATCATGAAAGGACAAGCATTCTTGTCAAAAGATCATCATAAACGCCCAAGTTCTACCTCATGTCATGTCAAAGCACGGAGCCATGTGTTCACTTCTCATGGGAGACTTCTCCGGCAAACAACATGCAACCGCTTAGCACCCATGTGTGCAAGTGTGTGCAATGGTGAAAGCATAGAGACATGAGCATAAATTTCTGCAAATATATCTTTTTCTCAACTTTCTTCCTTCATGCATAGACATCTCATTTTTCAAGTTTTTCAAGTTAAGCATGGTACATGAAATGTCTTTGCGACAGAAAGAAGCTTATGCTCCTCCACAAGATAAAGCATGGGCTAAACATTTACAATGACAACGGTCTTTGACCCAATTGAAAAGAATATCACACCCTAACATGATCTTAAGCAAGATATAGCCATTTCGGCTCAAACAAGACATGCAAAGGCATTTACTCATGGGTGTAGGAATTAAGTTCAGTTTGTCATTTTAATTCGAAAAGAAGCTATCTCAACAGAATATATATCAAGACCATCAAGAGCATAGCCATCCATCCAATCAATCCCTAGCCAGCCTGTCTAAACTCTAAAATGTAGCAAGTTGTACCAATCACTGCATATAGGAGAAGCTCATCCTAAGATATGATACAAAAGATGAAATCAAGATACAAAAGCAAGAAAAAAATATACATCAAGATACAAAGATGGTACACAAATATACATATGCTACAAGAGAAGCCTCCAAAACTCAGCTCAGAAAACCGCACACACACCAAGTTCCCCTCGCAAGCGGGTGAAGGTAACTTGGTCAAGTGGCTTAGTGAAAATGTCTGCAAGCTGGTTTTGGGTAGAAACGTGGGCAAGCTCAATATCTCCTTTCTCCACATGATCTCTCAGAAAATGATACCTCACTTCTATGTGTTTGGTTTTGGAATGAAGCACAGGATTTTTGGCTACGCTTATGGCACTGGTGCTATCACAAAGAAGTGGAACATGGGACATGTCTAAGCCAAAGTCTCTCAAGGTGTATGTGATCCAAAGCAACTGAGAACAACAGCTAGCAGCAGCAACATACTCGGCTTCAGTGGTGGATTGGGCTACGCTAGACTGCTTGCGAGAAGACCAAGACACAAGAGACGATCCAAGAAACTGACACTGACCAGAAGTAGACTTGCGATCAACACGACATCCAGCAAAATCCGCATCAGAAAAACCATGAAGTGCAAGAGTGGAATCGGCAGAATACCAAAGACCCAGCTCAGGAGTAAACTTGAGATACCTGAAAATCCTCTTGACGGCCTGACGGTGTGAAGTCCTCGGTGAAGCCTGAAAACGAGCGCACAGACACACGCTGAACTGTATGTCCGGCCTCGTCGCCGTCAAGTAGAGGAGGGAGCCGATCATGCTCCGGTACTCCTTCTGGTCTACTGGTTCTCCGTCCTCATCCGCATCCAAAGCTGTAGTCGTACTCATCGGCGTAGTCATCGGCTTGGAGTCGCTCATGTCGAATTTCTTGAGAATGTCCTTGGTGTACTTGCTTTGGTGCACAAATGTCCCATCCTTGGTTTGCTTGATCTGCAGCCCGAGAAAGAACTGCAACTCTCCCATCATCGACATCTCAAATTCCCTGCTCATATCATCTGCAAACTTGGCAACAAGATCATGAGAAGAGCCACCAAAAATGATATCATCCACGTAAATCTGAACGATTAAAAGATCTTTGCCATTTCTCAGCAAGAAGAGCGTCTTATCAACCTTCCCCATCACAAACCCCTTGCTAAGCAAGAACCCTCTCAATCTACCATACCACGCTCTGGGTGCTTGCTTTAGGCCATATAAAGCTCGGTGGAGTTTGTACACTCGGTGTGGGTATC